>OY759270.1:4916926-5001926 GCA_963662155.1 Lamellibrachia columna | reverse complement strand
ATTTATTAATATGTCTTCTGATTCGAGTGTACGTCTGATTTATTTCGGCGGTTTTTGGGAACAAAGTTTCAGTTAGATAGAGCGAGTCGTAACTGCCATTCGGTGTAACCATGTTGTTTACCAAAGGGACGGCATTGCAGTAAGCGTCGTGCACTCGATCCAGGTTGTACAAAGCTCTTTTCGAAGCGATGAGCTTTTCTTCTAGACGCAGCTGTACGGCTGCTCGCCAAGGTTTGTCGTCACTCATGTTGGCTGAATTGCTTAATATTTGAGAGAGCTCGAACGAGTCAGACATGCAATCATAAAAATTCATGCTCTCCCAACCGGTAATAAAATCTCTGTGTAAGACTTCCTGCATCGTGTGCACTCCCTTGTCCATTATAAAATTGTAAACGTTTTGTACTTCCACAAATACGTTTTGGTGGCGACTGAGAAAATTTAACTTATTCTCGTGGATATATATTTCTTCGTACGGTATCGCATCTGGTAACGCACGGAGAACTCGTTCCGCCTCCTCTATGTTAGCTTGCAGACTATCTGGCAATATACGCTCCTTCGTTTCGAGCGATTCGTTCAAGTTTCCCCCCGTTTTCTTGAGGAATATTTCAGACAAATCGAATCCGTTTTCGTGGTTCTGGTTGGCGGACGCATAACTCATGGACGTCTTGTAATGCACGATATCACACTCTTTCGGGCACACGCACGTGGCAGACAGGGTTTCGTTAAATATTTCTGAAAGACAAACGTCGCTTTAAAATGTTACGTACGCTGTAGTAGTACATGCAGCACACTTGTAATTGCAATTAGGTAAATGTTGTTATGTTAAGTTTTTAATTGCGTGATTCGCGCTAGATCAAGAGTCCATAAGACGTAGATTTCCACGCGAGATTGTTAGAGGATGGCAGTGTTAGTTGAGCCACATGGTTACTTGAGCCACCCATGTTTCCCAAGAAACTACAGCAGCGATATTTACTTGGTACCACCCAGTGATTGAACATGTTATTAGTACACGACTGACCTACACTAAGTTCTCACAACGGTCAGAAAATGTTAGCTAAAAGTATGGTTTTGATGTTTTTTTGCGATTTTGACTAATTTCTGCTGGTGAGTAAACTATCCGTATGTGAATAGACTTTATTATATGTGCACTTACATATCGCTTAATTATGCACAGGGAAGAAGATTATATACATAACTTCGCGCAGTAATTAGAAGCTAATTTAAAAAACTTAATGTCGGGTTAGTTGAGCAGCGGTTAAGGAAAGAAGATTAGTTTTCTTTACCCCAAAATACATCAAGGAATTAAATTTTACGAGCGAGCAAATTGGAACATCGGATAGCTACAAGGCAACATATTACAAGTTAGTTACACTGGTTGCGATTGGCCTATATTAATTAATTGTGCCGTCTTATTAATTAAGCTGGTAGTCTTGTCAGAGATATGTTGTTTATTACACAAATAAAGCTTTTAATCAAACCTACGCTACACCGTCCCTCAACTTATCCCTCCCCAAGTGTTAGTTGAGACAGTTTACCAGCCGTATTTGAACCAGTTACATATAATTATATAGATATATTATATTTGGTTTAATTTGGTACGCTAATAATCATAGTTTATGTGAATAAAAATAGTTTTACTTATGAATATTATTGCACCCTACGGATCAAAAAGAATGAAAAATGGCTCAACAAACACTGCCTTCCCCTACTTCAAACTGCCAACATTGTAAAGGTTTCGCGTTCATGAAACCTGGATTAGTGGTACACACATATAAACATACATGTAGGGTAGGGTGGGGCAAGATGCCCCCCTTTTGAGGAAATCGTTTGCGGTAAAGAATCGTTTCGGTAAATATCGTCTATGCGCAATGAATGATGTATAGTTCATCATCATAGATACGCTCCGTGTGTTGAAATTGACGTACACATTCTCTGAAAAAGGTTGTAGACATTTTAGCGGTTTAGGTTCTTATGGTAGGGTAAGAAGCCCCCCTCTAGGTACTTACAATATTTTAATTCTTTTCTTTGATTATTCGTTCTCAAACATCACACACCACTACTATAATCGTATTAGCCTATTGTATGCATTTACTTCTTGTGTCCCACTTTGGAAATGACGATTTGTATACTTATTAAGCTAGCATATTTGCGATAAATGAAGTAGAAGCAATTTTTTTAAATCAACACTTCGATGTTTACAAAACTCAACCTCGCTGGGAGAGACGGAGCCTTGAAATGTCAAAGCTTATAAACGACTTCCATGGCAATTGACAATTAGTCCAGCCAGCCTATCAACCGGCACGGAACGGGGTGGTACGACGAATTGCGTTCTATGGTGCTCTATATCAGTATGTTTAGATTGTTCTCTGCTAAGATACTTCGGAACTAATTCGTAAGTAATTTGTAAACGACTATTTCGCAGCAGGAACTACGGGGTGTGAAAACTATTGGACCCACACCTAATATGTGCTGTCTCCTATCACAAAGTTAAAGCTAATATCCTTAAGGAATCAGAGAACAAAGTTTTGTTCTTTTACCCTGTCTGTATCCGTATCGTCAAGATTTGTTGCTGATGTACCTGACTAACAGTTGATGAACCGTCATATTTCAATATCCGCTTACCTATCGCTGGCAGCAGGCAGCTTATGTATCGGGAGACGTTGCACACGGGCGGTTTGTCTGTAATCAATAGTGAAACTGATAGTAATTTATAGCACACTTAGCTTCGACCAGCCCCACGCAGCAGAAGGCGGTGTAATCCATTTACTTGTTCCAGTTTATTACTTTGGTGTGTCACGTGCATTGGATAATATTTCACAATTGAAAAATTGTTGCAGACTATGTGGCAACAATTTATTATTTGCTTTACACTTTGCAAAATAAATTCTTAATTGTATTAAGTCATGTAGCATAGGAATACCTCAATCACAAAAAATAATGTATTAGTATGACACCGCTATTAAAGTCAGGCAATGTGCAGTTGTATTAAAGCGAAACAAAATTAATTATTTTGGGGTTATATACCTAAAAGAAATAATACAATCTAACAATGAGTAAGTAAAATCAAGAATATCGCGAGTGATTTACTGTGAAAAATAATTATGTTCTAAAAGTTGGAGATTCCGTTTAATTTATCCGGTTGACTGAGGGCTGACGTGTAAACCAGTGCAACAGATACGCGCATGCGCAGTCCTATGAAAATAGGGTGACCTAGACTACGTACGTGACGTAGTAAGTGAGGCCGGTATACACAGAAACAATGCAACGTCTCAAGCAAACGTGCTGTTTTCTTAGAAAGAGTAATAGTTTAGTAAACAAAGACCAAAATATGTTACATAAGTTGAGTTTGGACGCAAACAGCATGGCTATATCGTATTGGCAAGAACGGGAATATATGTATGCAAATACATTTTCTATTTGGCGAGCGAATTTTGCTACACTTCCACACGCGTGACGTAGGGTTATCTAAGAGTATTATGGCGTGGCCCATAAAATTAAGATGAGGTGTGTTCAAAAATGTTTTCCTAGTAAACCCCTGGGGTGATATTCGTAATTGTAGTTGCAAGTGGTTATGTTTTTGTAATCATAACACAGCATAATGAAATATTAACCTGTATAGGCGAAGTGTGGCATATAATAATCTCTGCAGCCACACTTGTCAACAACGAAGTCAGTGACGCATTCCCTGTAGCAGGCCGCCTGCGAGTAACGACTGAAGTAGCGCAGCTTTTTGTGATTCACACAGTCACCGTGTGGTGGCGGCAGGTTGGTCTCCTACAATATCAACATTCAACTGACGAATGGCTACGAGTACCAACACAAACCCAAACTATGAAATACGGCTTATGTGGTCTTTAGACGGCGGCACTGACAGAGTGTGTGTAACGCCGGCTTATGTGGTCTTGAGACGGCGGCACTGACAGAGCGTTTGTAACGCCGGCTTATGTGGTCTTGAGACGGCGGCACTGACAGAGCGTTTGTAACGCCGGCTTATGTGGTCTTGAGACGGCGGCACTGACAGAATGTGTGTAACGCCGGCTTGTGCGGTCTTGAGACGGCGGCACTGACAGAGTGTGTGTAACGCCGGCTTGTGTGGTCTTGAGACGGCGGCACTGACAGAGTGTGTGTAACGCCGGCTTGTGTGGTCTTGAGATGGCGGCACTGACAGAGTGTGTGTAACGCCGGCTTATGCGGTCTTGAGACGGCGGCACTGACAGAGTGTGTGTAACGCCGGCTTATGTGGTCTTGAGACGGCGGCACAGACAGAGTGTGTGTAACGCCGGCTTATGTGGTCTTGAGACGGCGGCACTGACAGAGTGTGTGTAACGCCGGCTTATGCGGTCTTGAGACGGCGGCACTGACAGAGTGTGTGTAACGCCGGCTTATGTGGTCTTGAGACGGCGGCACTGACATAGTGTGTGTAACGCCGGCTTATGTGGTCTTGAGACGGCGGCACTGACAGAGTGTGTGTAACGCCGGCTTATGTGGTCTTGAGACGGCGGCACTGACAGAGTGTGTGTAACGCCGGCTTATGTGGTCTTGAGACGGCGGCACTGACAGAGTGTGTGTAACGCCGGCTTATGTGGTCTTGAGACGGCGGCACTGACAGAGTGT
Source organism: Lamellibrachia columna (assembly GCA_963662155.1). Classification (NCBI taxonomy): domain Eukaryota; kingdom Metazoa; phylum Annelida; class Polychaeta; order Sabellida; family Siboglinidae; genus Lamellibrachia; species Lamellibrachia columna. Next base: position 4,997,312 of record OY759270.1, on the reverse strand, counting down.
GTGTAACGCCGGCTTATGTGGTCTTGAGACGACGGCACTGACAGAGTGTGTGTAACGTAAATAAGATGAGGAGGCTGCGTTTAAAGTGATATGACAAAGGCGGAGGAGCTTGACAAGTAGACGGAGAACGTTGCTAAAAGAAGGGGTAACAGCCGGGGAGGTGCAGCAGTATAGTGACTAGCATCACTGCTTTATAAAGGGAGCTCAGGGGAAGAACACATATTCTCCTATACGGGCCTTTTGCCACCATTAAACCAAACCAAGATGGAACTTACTTTCGAGACGCTCACTGCAATAAATGTGTGCATTCCTGCTGGGACGTTGTCGCCAAAGTCCTGCACTAATGGTATGGCATCTTGGTTGTGCAGAGCAAGCTTCAGTCCCACTGCATTGTGTGGACCCTTCATGTACTCATACTGCTCAATGTTCAACACCAACTGTAGGCCGTGTTTCATACCTACAGAACAACAATAGTTTTTGTGGTGTAATATTCAACTGGGTATAGTGGAAAGCAATGCAATTTTAATTATTATATGCTTCATATATTCTGATGAAACAAAAAAGACACCAGATTAATAAAACGGGACTGTACTTGTGAGTATCATGCGGGCAAAGATTGTCCACATCCTGTTAATATGTGTTATTTGTTAGTCATTATATGAAATTGTTTACACGCCTCGCAATGCAACTGTAAATGTTGCAAAATATAGCAGGGTTATTTACCAGTTGCATTGACCATGGAGTTGGAACTAGTCCGGGCGTTGAACGTGTAGCACACTCCAGCATCAGTCACGGTCACCTTGAAATCTTCGTGACTGCAAGGCGTCCCCTTCCACCGACAACTAATGAAACAATAATATGTAGGTGACGGTGATTATGGTATAAAAACAAATAAATGTCATAGTACCGTGTCATGACGTTTATCATACTTGGTGGACGATGGTGACTAAAATATAGGCAAATGTGGCAGGGCATTTTAAAAATAAATTTCCACAGTGGGAAATGTACCGAATGGGCATTTTTAATTCCCTTTCACGTCCTTACACCCGTTTCAATTCCACCAAATTTGCCACCTAGGGCAAGATGGGGCAGAATTGTGGTAGACCAATTGGCCTGAATGGGGGGTAAATTAAACGACTGGGGCATTTTCCTCCCACATTTCATATAAAAAACGTATATGTATATATATATATATATATATATATATATATATATATATATATATATATATATATATATATATATATATATATATATATATATATATATATATATATATATATATATATATATATATATATATATATCACTATGATGACCATTATATCTATATATATATATATATATATATATATATATACGTATATATATATATATATATATATATATATATATATATATATATATATATATATATATATATATATATATATATAAATCACTATCATCACCATTAGTATCGTTATCAGAGTCGTCATATTCATTATTGTACTTAATATACAGCTGAACGCATATGCAAGATTCACCAGGCTATATAAACAAACTCACGACGCAATCATATCTTCCTTGCGGTGTGCATGTTGTAGGTAGACATCATGCATCGATTGGTTTCCGACGCCCCACTTTGTATAGTTGAACGTCGAGATGTTTTTTTCTGTGTACATGTCGTCCAACCAACGGTAAGAACCTTTCTCAGCTGCTGTAACTAATCTGCAAAAACGCCACCAAGTGTTATGTGTGCGTGCGAGCGTGCGAGCGCGTGTGTGTGTATGTGTGTTGGCGTGCGCGTGTCTGTGCCTCAGTGTGTGCGTGTATGTGTGCTTTTGTGGTGTGTGTCTGTTAACATGTGATAACATGTGATCACATATGATCACATGTAACATCTGTATAATTTTTTCGCAATCTATATATTCTCCGCTTTTCGAAGATTCATACAAGTAATTTTTGTTATTGAAGACAACAGCGATAGGCTTTACCTGAAGGCGTTTTGATTGCAAATGGTGACGGCTGGGAAGACGACTTTTTCTTGTCGTGACATCGTGATCTTCATTCTGACAGGCCAGCTCAAGTACTGTCGCATTAAATGTTGACACTGGTAGGAGTATGCCGAGATGCTGATCAACACGATTGTGATCCAGAGAATCCTGCAACAGACGAACATGTCACATATGGTGTCATGAAACGCAGAACCATCAGACCTTCTGAAAGTTTCAGTCACGGGTAGCTACACCAGTAACCTTACGAAAGATGTGATCAACTGGGTAATTCAACTTGTTTCCAGTCCTAATTGCCTAATCACATGACAACATTTTTGACAGCAAAACTGTTTAATTTGATACTCTCGTGTTGAACTTTATCTTGCATATTCGGGCGGAAGGATTTTATCAGCTCTAAAACCGTGGCATCCTATTTTGATTATTACAATGAACAGAGCTGTTCGATTAACAAGGCCGAATGCCTTGGTCAGGTCGACAATGGTTGGTGTTGTTCATGTTCTAACCTGATGGTATCCTTAAACACCTATAACTGCCTCACCTGCGAACTGAGTTGTTTTTTGACTCTGCAACGTTTCGCAGCCCGTGAAATGTGGTCGTTTCACAGAAGCCCCTCCAGGCGCGAACCCACTGTGTACTTCGCTCGCCCGTCTCGTCTCCGGCTTCATCGATCTGCATTGACGTCACTATCAACGGGTTGTCTGGCGTTTGGGAATCTTGCATCTGGTTCGCAGAACTTGTGCCTTTCACAACAACAAGAAAGTACACTTGTGAGTGTGGACGGCGCCAGAAACGTATACGTAACATCATTGCAACCTTCCAGTATGGAATCGAACGTACTCAGATGACCGTATCGCAAATGGAATGTTCTTTTGTTAACTGAACAGTGGCAAACGTCACATAGATGTACCTCACAAGAATGACAAAGACACTGTAGCTGTCACTCATTGGAACCGGCATTGATTATCACGTTTCGGTAAAAAGAAATAAGCAGGAACAGCGGGTGGGGATTCAGTCGGAAAGCTGCCTATGATTGTTTTTATTTGAACGAGAGGAAGGCCGTGAAGGGAAAGGAAGAAGGTGAAATGAGATGGCCTCCTGCCTTTCAAAATTAACATTAAAAATGTGGGACATTATAAATAATATTATTTCTACAACACAAACTTTCCCTAAATCATTTACATGTAATGAATATATAACACAGATAAGACAGTCGTCGCAAATACATTTAATAATTGTTTTACCAATACTGGTTGAAATATAGCCACACAAATACACAATCCCGTAAATAAAACTTTCATGTATTACCACAAAACAAGTTATGGTTTTGACAGTATTTCTTCACAATTATTAAAATTAGTTGAACCTGCTCTAATAAAATCATCACCAATAATTACAAACCAACTTTTAACCACCGTTATCTTCCCAGACAAACTCAAAATTGCTAAAGTAGTCCCAATCTATAACAAAGGTGAAAATATACCATTTTGGTGCTCTTGAATTAACCGATATAATAATGACACAATGACACAAATGAAATACAGTGGAACCTCGGCATTATGGTCACCCACGGGACTGAGTCGAAGTGAGCATAATAGCGTGGTGACCTTAGTAGTGCATATGGGCACTGGAGCATCATGGGACTTGGAGAAATGTCACATTGAGCAAGTATATCATGTGTAATGTGGTGGTTGTATTATTGAATAAATGCACACTCACAAACACACACATAAATTACTGATGTTGTTTTTTCGTGAGCCGTAACTTCACCTAACACCATAAGGCATTTAACGTGCTCGATTGCGGCGAAATTATTCATGCATCAGATCGACCAATGTTTGCTAGTTGTTGTTTTTTATATATCAATAAGTATTAATGTATGTACGATGCATTATTTGCTGACATGACAACTCGTTAAATATGTGTTGTTCACGATCGAACACGAGTTATGCATCAGAGGCGGTTTATTTTGGTGAGCCTATATTATATGACCACACGTGCTACGTATCAGAGGATTATTGAATTTTTATCCACAATATCATATCATTTTATTGTACATGTACCAATTTTTGTCCAATCACGCAGTATATTTATTAAAAATTTTTAATCGTCCATACAAACTCCACTACCTGTCTACCTTCAAGACTTATCACTTGACCAAAACAGTAGCATTCACAACTTCAACACACGTGGGCAATACAACAGGCACACAGTCAGAGAACAACACGAATTTGTAATCGTCCATACAAACTCGACTACATGTCTACCTTCAACACTTATCACTTGATCAAAACAGTAGCATTCACAACTTCGACACACGTGGGCAATACAACAGGCACACAGTCAGGGAACAACACGAATTTGTAATCGTCCATACAAACTCGACTACCTGTCTACCTTCAACACTTATCACTTGATCAAAACAGTAGCATTCACAACTTCAACACACGTGGGCAATACAACAGGCACACAGTCAGGGAACAACACGAATTTGTAATCGTCCATACAAACTCGACTACCTGTCTACCTTCAACACTTATCACTTGACCAAAACAGTAGCATTCACAACTTCAACACACGTGGGCAATACAACATACACACAGTCAGGGAACAACACGAATTTGTAATCGTCCATACAAACTCGACTACCTGTTTACCTTCAACACTTATCACTTGACCAAAACAGTAGCATTCACAACTTCAACACACGTGGGCAATACAACATACACACAGTCAGGGAACAACACGAATTTGTAATCGTCCATACAAACTCGACTACCTGTCTACCTTCAACACTTATCACTTGATCAAAACAGTAGCATTCACAACTTCGACACACGTGGGCAATACAACATACACACAGTCAGGGAACAACACGAATTTGTAATCGTCCATACAAACTCGACTACCTGTCTACCTTCAACACTTATCACTTCATCAAAACAGTAGCATTCACAACTTCGACACACGTGGGCAATACAACATACACACAGTCAGGGAACAACACGAATTTGTAATCGTCCATACAAACTCGACTACATGTCTACCTTCAACACTTATCACTTCATCAAAACAGTAGCATTCACAACTTCAACACACGTGGGCAATACAACATACACACAGTCAGGGAACAACACGAATTTGTAATCGTCCATACAAACTCGACTACCTGTCTACCTTCAACACTTATCACTTGATCAAAACAGTAGCATTCACAACTTCGACACACGTGGGCAATACAACATACACACAGTCAGGGAACAACACGAATTTGTAATCGTCCATACAAACTCGACTACCTGTCTACCTTCAACACTTATCACTTCATCAAAACAGTAGCATTCACAACTTCGACACACGTGGGCAATACAACATACACACAGTCAGGGAACAACACGAATTTGTAATCGTCCATACAAACTCGACTACCTGTCTACCTTCAACACTTATCACTTGACCAAAACAGTAGCATTCACAACTTCAACACACGTGGGCAATACAACAGGCACACAGTCAGGGAACAACACGAATTTGTTAAATACAGTTTTATATATACTTAGCCACACACGATAAATAATGCACTGACGTATTGAAAAGCAATATGTACACTCACAGTCAACATGGTTGTGTAACCTACAGCAAAACTTATTATTTGCAAACTTATATATCGCTATGTAATATCAGAAACTGTGACAACATGCCAACAAGAACGATTAGGTAATGACACCGCCTGGGACAAACTTATATATCGCTATGTAATATCAGAAACTGTGACAACGTGCCAACAAGAACGATTAGGTAATAACACCGCCTGGGACAAACTTATATATCGCTATGTAATATCAGAAACTGTGACAACGTGCCAACAAGAATGATTAGGTAATAACACCGCCTTCGACAATGAACCAGCCATAGCAAATGATTTATTATGTCATCTTTTTTCTGCTATATAGCCTAGAATTTATATCGTTATATGTTATTATTTTTATAATCTACAAGTTGTACTTATTTGTACACAGCATGGTGAGAGCGGCTAGTCCTTAGCTTTAATGGGAGTGTCCTCTTCCCTTATGTGATATTTGTGTTATATTTACACGTTAACTACTTATACTTGTATATACATACTCACTTGTTCAGAGATATGTATTTGGGCCTAATGAAGAACATTTGTATGTATGTATGTATGTGTGTATGTATGTATGTATGTATGCATGTATGTATGTATGTATGTATGTATGTATGTATGTATGTATGTATGTATGTATGTATGTATGTGTGTATGTATGTATGTATGTATGTATGTATGTATGTATGTCTGTCTGTCTGTCTGTCTGTCTGACCCTGTCATTTCCGAGCAACGTTTGAACTACACGGCTTTACACTGCAATAATCGTGCGCCTTTTACAAAGGGGTAATTAATGTTTTGTTTATCCACCCAGACACTGAACACAAGCTGTCCTGTTATCAATAGTTATATTTTCTTGACGACATACACCTAGTTTAACTCTGAAACGAGCTGCAACAAAACTACAACAGACAACTGACAACACGCGCTGAAAGACCCGGATGTCAACATACGCGTGCGCAAATTACACTTCGCCTAGTTGCAAACGAAATGTCTTTACACAGGCAGCCTTGCACCGCGTCTGTGAAAATTGTTGTGTGTTGTAGCACTTTAATTTATTATTATAACAGTGCAATATGCAACGAAATTGTCTGCGTAGAGACAGCTGTAGTCGTTTCATCGCGAAGACTAAATTATTTATGTGTCGTTCGTTCTCCCGTCGGAGTTGTGCGACAAAGCGATCGATATAATACAATTACAGTATTGCATTTGTCAATTTAAACGTGATATAGCACCAGCATTGCATTGGATGGCATTACAGTATTGCAAATACTGTTAATTGCGCTCACCGGCCTATTAGGCGAGGCAGTCAACGGACGTCTCGACCTTTAGCAACTCAACATTAGCTTAATTGCACGTGTATGCTGCAATTCCAGGGGCTTAACAAACACATCGTGGTCGAAGATATTGTTCTTCATATAATAGTTATCAATGAAAAGCGGTCAGACAAAGATAAAACATATGCTAAATTAGGATTGACGTGTTACTTGTAGTATGCATGTTTCGGTAGGCAAAAAAAAAACTGTATGTCCCTTCAACCAGGTTTCTATGTTAGGAACGTAAAGTAGACACGTGTTATAGATGTGTAACGAGACTTGGACTCACTCACTATAGAGAAAGAAAACTATGAATTAAACCTGTCGTAGATAATACCCAATGATCAATGGTGGCTTCTTACGATGTATTGGTATTCAGAAGTTCAGAAGTCCTGAATTGGCAAACAATGACATCCCATTTCTAATCTCGAATTATACCCTTCAACTATATGACGACGACTCATAGTTGCTGCCGAGACTGGTGAAGCGATTAATCGATCATGGTATGTTCGTATTGCGTTTGATGGCGTCTGCCGACTTCCGTGCTTGGGAATTGGGATATATGACCCCTGGCTTGCCACCTCCACACCATGTGCATTAATTAATGAAACGACAGACAGGGCGATTACACTACTCTTTGGAGCATAGTGGCAAGGGATGTTCGTAACCTGCGCTCTATCAACGGATAGAGAAACTGATCAATTTGAGATCTTAGCAGTAGCTCTGCAGGGTGACTCGCCCGCACCATTCCTTTTTTGCGATAGTCACTGACTATGTACTGCGATGGTTGAGAATGTAGTTGGAATCCAGGTTTCGTTGTATCCACTGCGACCAGCAATAGACGGACGTAAAGAGAAACTGGGATTACAACTTACAAGAAGAAACCGGAGATACTTGTGTCAAACGCGAGGTCATGCCATGTTTTGAATCTGCAGACGATATAGCTCTATTCTCGGAAGGGATCACACAGGCACGTGGTCTACTCATGCAAAGTGAACCGTTTTTAGCTAAGATTTGGTTGAATGTTAGTGTTTGAAAGACAACGTTCATGGCTTGCAACTGTCATACAAATATCAACATCGTTACCAAGAAAGGACCTGTTTTGTAGATCGGTAGTGTTTATGTTCTATGTGATTGCGAATCTTGGACAATTACAAAATAATAAAAAACAACTAGAAGGGTGTTGCACAAGAATACTACGAGCTGCTTTCAACAAACACAGGCAGCAACTTCTGATTAAAACAGGGCTATACAGTGGTATTACCTAAGCAAAAGACAAGAAACGAGAAACGAGGCGACTATTTGTTGGGCACTGCTACAGACGCAGCGTTGAAATGGCAGCAAGGACAATATTGTGGCAACAAACGCATGAAAGAGTAAAGGCAGACCAGCAATGTAACGACTAACGGAAGGTGTGGGACTGGAGCCTGGAGAGCTGAACATGGCAGTGAGGCATAGAGATGTCTGGAGACAGATGGTTGGAGCCTGGAGAGCTGAACATGGCAGTGAGGCATAGAGATGTCTGGAGACAGATGGTTGGAATTCGACTCCAGTGGCCGATATCAATGAGTGAGTGAGTGAGTGAGTGAGTGAGTGAGTGAGTGAGTGAGTGAGTGAGTGAGTGAGTGAGTGAGTGAGTGAGTGAGTGAGTGAGTGAGTGAGTGAGTGACTGAGTCGAGAAAGAGGGGTTCTCACCTATGATGTTACCCTCGACACCGGATGCTGAGTTGCATTTGACTAAAGTCCATAGTGATCGGAATTGCTTGTCATAACCTCGTCTATTACGTAATGAAATATACTGAAACGTTATGCATTTACTTGAGCAACCTTGGTGCATCCGGGGCATTGTCAGGTTTCATCTGGTACTTACTTTACTTAATCCTCTTCGTGCGGGATCACACATAAGGCCGACACCAAAGAACGACAATGTTGCCTGTCCGTTGCAAGCTTCGTCACCTGGCCCCAACTCCACCCGAGAGCCTTCATCTCCCGCTCTACTGATCTCCTCCACGTCTCCTTGGGTCTCCCCCTCGCTCTCTTGCCACCAGGGGTCCAGCGCATGGCCACTCTTGGAATGGATGTCAGCGGCATTCTGCAGATGTGTCCGATCCATTTCGATCTGCGGCGTTTAACCTCGAGAGAGATGGGCTGCATACCTCTTCTTTCATGGAGATCCGTGTTGGAGATTTTGTTCGGCCAGTAGATTCGCAGTATCTTCCTGAGGCACTTGTTTTGGAAAACTTCCAGCATCTGGCATATGCTTTTGGTAACTTTCCATGATTCCGCCGCATATAGTAGTACACTTAGGACGTTGCTCTTGAACAGGCGGATCTTTGTTCTGTTGCTGATCTTGTTTGTCTTCCAGATATTCTTCAGTGCCGCAAATGCCCCTCTTGCCTTTCTAATCCTTGCCTTAATCTCAGACTCCGAGTTTCCATCTGTTGACACCTTGGCCCCAAGGTAGGTGAACTCGGTCACCTCTTCTATATCCTTTCCTCCAATCGTGATGGGGTCTGCTGTTTGGCTGTTGTTTCGCAGCATCTTTGTTTTGTTTATGTTTATCTGTAGCCCAATCTTTTCGGCATTTCTTGCAAGTTCATCGCTTTTTCTTTGGATGTCATTGTAGCGGTGCGACAGAAGAGATATGTCGTCTGCATAGTCTAGATCACCTAATGTTTCTGTGAAGGTCCATTTGATGCCGCTTTTGTCTCCTAGTGCTGTTTCCTTCATGACCCAGTCGATCCCGAGGCAGAAGAGGAAGGGGGATAGTATGCATCCTTGTTTCACTCCAGTCTTGATTTCAAAATCTTCTGTCAGGTATTGGCCGCAAATGACCTTGGTCCTGAAATCGCCATATAGCAGTTTGATTATGCTCACAATCTGGGGGGGATTCCATAGTGCCGGAGTATACGACAGAGAGAGTTTCTGTGAATGCTGTCGAAAGCCTTTTCAAAATCGACAAAGTTTGCGTAGATTGGTGTGTTCCATTCCTGGCACTGCTCCAGGATCTGCCTTAAGGAAAAGATGTGGTCCCCACAGGATTTTCCTTTCCCAAAACCTGCCTGTTCTTTGCGTAACAGTGGGTCAAGGGCTTCTGAAATTCTGTCAAGGATCACCCTGCTGAAAACTTTGCTAGTGATAGACAATAGAGTGATCCCTCTCCAGTTTTTGCAAAGGCTAAGGTCTCCTTTCTTTGGTAGTTTGACGATCAGTCCCATCTTCCAGTCGCCTGGTGTTTCTTCCGTCTCCCATATTCCTTCAAAGATCTCTGTCAAGGCTCCCATGGTGACTTCTCCTCCAGCTTTCAACATATCTGCACTTACAAAGTCTGCACCCGGTGCTTTCCCAGACTTCATGGTCCTAATTGCTTTTCTCACTTCTTCAGCAGATGGTGGGTCAGTGTTGACCTTCAGGTCCTCTTTGCTTTCTGGAATTTCTGCCTGATTTCTTGGTGCTTCCTTGTTGAGGATGGTCTCGAAGTGTGTTTTCCATCTCTGGGTCTGTTTTGCTTCACAGGTGACAACATTTCCCTCCACATCTTTCACTGGAATATCACTATTTTTAAAACCGCCAGTCAGCGTTTTGGTTATCTTGTACAGTGTGGCCATGTTCTGTGTCTGTGCTGCTGCTTCTGCTTCATCTCTTATCTCTCTTATCCGCTCTCGTCTTCCTTTTGACTTCTTTGTCCAGTTCTGAGTATCTACTCTGCAGCTGTTCCTTCAGTCGTTGAGATTTGGCGTCGTTTAGCTTCTTTTTTGTTGCTGACATGACACTGACATGTAAATATGGAATATCACAGAAACATCCTAATATCTGCATTTGGCGTGGAACCAACACGGATAACCGGTTACCTCCGCCCCAGGTCATATAGTAAGCGAGAAGCCTTGTTGGTTTACGTTTATTTCTGATGCTATGGTAGGTACAAGAACGAATTTCAACGTACACAATAAATTGTCACTTACTTCCTCTGACACACGAGCATGTAGCGATATTGTGGCAATTAGTGCCCTGCGCGGGCCGGGCTTTGGGTCCAAGCCCGGCCAGGCCCGGCCCGCAGCCCGCGGGCCGGGCCGGGCCTCTACATAATTTCGCGGGCCGGGCCGGGCCGGGCCTGGGCTGAAAACAATTTAAACACAACGGGCTTGGGCCGGGCCTGGGCCTAGTGTGAGCGGACCGGGCCGGGCCTGGGCTGGGCCTGGACATAGTAAAAATATTCATACAAAACACCGATTATTACTTTATTTTTTTTATAACAACTGATTATAAATTGTAATTCCGGTTAATGAATGCTTAACATTATTTCTTTAGTATTATATTGTTGCAAATTGACACCTTGCATGGAATCTAATGGCCCCCATAAGTTCACTTGGCTGGAAGTAGCCAGCCCCAAATGTTTACTTTAGAAATATTTGCAGAGGCAATCAAGCCATGATTAACCATCAACTTATCACCCTTTGACCCTACCAGTGGACATTATATTGTCTAGGTCTTCCCTCCAAACATTGCCCACCTGAATGACCTGCCCACTGCCAAGTGCCCACTAGGCCACTAGCCCAGTACCCAGTACCCAACCCAGTTGGTAACTGGTATTTCTCCGCAGTCTTAATTCATTCACACTTGTACTAATTCACACATGTCTGAACCTGTCTGTCTCAGGCTAGTGACTGCAGGCCTGCTGGAAATGCCACTGGGTGTTAGTACCAGTGGGAAACATTTAATTGAAATATCATATTAAATTATGATAACTTAGTTGAGCTAATTCAATTAACAATATAAATTGGGGTTATGGCTTGCATATGGGTTAAGTCAGGGTTAGATAAACAAATCTCCTACCCTAACCATAAGCCAATACATTAAAGCCAAATATAACAAATGTTATCATATTTCATAGTAATGACACTAAGAAGTTTTTCTTTATTTTTCTTCAGGATATTCGTAAGTTTGAAGAAGTTGGTGGTGCTGGATTTTTAGAACTCATCCAGCACACTAGGGAACGTCAGCATAAGAGTAGTACTCCACTAAGAGCTAAGGATATTATGCCCCATCCGATATATGTATATATGTTTTTTATTTAATAAAACAATGAGTTTGTTTTACAGTTTATTTGTTTTTCGTCTTTGTTATAAGATTATAGGTTTCTCTAAACTTAGCGGGCCGCGGGCTTGCGGGCCGCGGGTTTACCCATCTTTGGCCCGCGGGTATGGGCCAGGCCTGGGCCTGAAACTTGCGGGCCGGGCCGGGCCTGGGCCAAACATTCACGGTCTGGGTCGGGCCTGGGCCTAAATTCTAGTTTGCGGGCCTGGGCCGGGCCGGGCTTGAAAAATTATTGCGGGCCTGGGCCGGGCCTGGACTCTAACTGCTAACTAGTGGCAATACTAAATGTAATACCACGAGCTTCTGTCGACAAAAAAAGGACCCACAATACCTGTGTTGGTGTTGGCCACGGTTGCTTCCTGAGTACATGATGCGGTCGCGGCACCAACGTTTGCTGCATTCGGTAGCGCTGCCTGCAACAACTCTCGTATCTCACCCAACTCTCGCCGCGTGTCGAGCCCGATCTGCTCTGTAGCACTCACGCGCTGCTCGGTAGCACTCACACGCTTCTCCATGTCGGTCTCCCATTCACAACGCGAGGCATTCGTAGCGGCAGTCCGCGAGATGCAAGATGACGTGCGGAGATCTACTGCTCCGCTAGCCCTGGCACTTCGTTGACCTGACTCCCTGATGGGAGGCATCCTGTAAAATCAAGTCAACATTATGTACTGAATAATCCTTACCATTATTATTCAAGGTAGATATTATCGGTTGTGTCATCATACCATTATGCGGCCACCATTGGACTAAGGACGACCTTTAGTCAACATCATTATCGGTCAACCCCTACCATTTTGTGGCCATCATTGGACAAAGGACCATCTTTAATCAACATCATTATTGGTCAACCCTACCATTATGTGGCCACCATTGGACAAAGGACCACCGTTAGTCCACATCATTATCGGTCAACCCCTACCATTATGTGGCCATTATTAGACAAAGGACCATCTTTAATCAACATCATTATCGGCCAACCCTACCATTACGTGACCACCATTGGACAAAGGCCCACCATTAATCCACATCATTATCGGTCAACCCCTACCATTTTGTGGCCATCATTAGACAAAGGACCACCTTTAGTCAACATCATTATCAGTCAACCCCTACCATTATGTGGCCACCATTGGACAAAGGACCACCGTTAGTCCACATTATTTTTGGTCAACCCTACCATTATGTGGCCACTATTACACACAAGAACAAGAACTAAAAAGTTTATTTAGACCCCAGTATGCAGTATGGATAATATCAAATTAACATAAACAGTAAGTGAACATGTATATTTATACAAGTACCACATAATTTTTATTAAAGGGGGAAGTGACTCCTATTAAAACATTACAGTCGCTCTAAAATAATATATTTATTAACTCACATATACAAAGGAAGTACTATGTGTAGTAGAAGAAAGAAAGAGCGAAAGAGCATGCACGACTCTTCATTTGTGTATATGCAGCTATTGGAATATTTGTGATAATATGTAGAAATAAATTGTGAAAGATAGTTGGTATACATTTATATATTAAAAGCCCATGGCATAGGTAATGATGTAATAAACTGGATAGAAAAGTGGCTTACACACAGAAGACAGAGAGTAATAGTAGACGGTAGATTTCAAACTGGAAATCCGTTTTGAGTGGGGTACCACAGGGATCAGTATTAGGCCCTATACTGTTTTTAATATTTATATATATGATTTGGAAGATGACATATCTACAAACTACTAAAATTTGCAGATGACACAAAAGTATTCAGAAAGGTTACTAATGATACCGATAAACAAAGTTTACAGGATGATCTAGATAAATTAGTTAAATGGTCAGAAAAATGGCAAATGTTATTCAGTTTTGTGAATTGTAAACGTATACACACATGGAACATGGACATGGAACATGGACGAGGAATATAAAGTAGGAGATGCTGTACCATTTAGAACCACACAAGAAAAGGACTTAGGAGTAACATTTAGTGCTGACATGAAAGTTTCAGAGCAATGTGGGATTGCTGCTTCGAAAGGAAATCAAATTCTAGGGCTAATTAGGAGAACTATCATGTATAAGGAGAAACAGCTAATCGTACCCCTGTATAAAGCAATAGTTAGACCACATTTGGAATATTGTATTCAGGCATGGAGGCCATATCATAAAAAGGACATAGACCAGCTAGAAAGTATTCAACGGAGAGCAACTAAAATGATTCCAGAATTGAGAGACCTTAGTTATGATATTCGCTTATTGCAATGTGGTCTGACAATACTAGAGACCAGGAGACTAAGAGGAGACCAAATAGAAGTGTTTAAAATAGTGAATGGTTATGAGGATGTTGACAGGAATATGTTCTTCAAACATAAAGAAGGCAGTAGAACCAGAGGACACAAAGCACATTAGTTAAGGAACAGTGTAGGTTGGACATGAGAAAGTACTCTTTCTCACAGAGGGTGTTAAATGAATGGAACAAACTGCCAAATGATTATGTTAATGCTAGTAGTGTGAATATGTTTACAAATAGAATTGACAGATGTTTGATAAGGGCGGGCTACTCATATATGAGAAAATGTTTGGACTCTTGATAAGCCAATGGCTTCCTTGTCCACTTGCCATCTGGAAGTTGTTGTTTGGGATGGCAATCTTGTTAAATATTTATAAATTTATAAATATATATATATATATATATATATATATATATATATATATATATATATATATATATATATATATATATATATATATATATATATATATATATATATAAATTACTGATTTGATGGACTTTGATAACATGTGTAACAGTTTACAGGTATGTATATATTTTGTAATATATTATTTTTTGCATAATCTGTAAAACTTCGGAAACTCTGGGTTCCAATCTTCTATGTGACTATTTTAAGGGACATATAACATTGTTAATGTCATGTGGCACGTTATATCTAAGAACTGTTTTTTTTTTACTCCTTGTGTTATTATTGTGTATATAAGCATTTGGCGTTCCCAGTTAAATAAGTAGGCAGGTGAGTTTTGATGTTTGTGCTTAAGCTATAATTTAAGTTCATGTAACTTTAATATGTCATCTATTTTTAAGATATCTATTTTTTTTAAATTGGCTCAGTATGAGAATTGTATATCTTAAGGTTACAATTTGCATAACTTTCTTTTGTATTTTCAGCATTCGGCTACCTTGGTATTCCCACGCCATAATACAATAGTTAATATCAGATAAAATTAGTGTATTATATAAGAGGAATTTAATTTATAAAGATAACACATAATTTAGTCTGTTTTCAGTGTGTTTTTTCCAATTTAAATTTGTTTCTAAAGTCAGTCCTAATTTGTTTATTCTTCCATTAGCTCGATGTTTGTATTATTAATGTTGAGCGTAAAGTTATTTATAATTTTATTTGGTATTTAAAAGGGAGAGGAAATGCCGGTCTCTAAATACGAAGAAAACAGAAACCATGGCGATATGAAAGAGAAAGTGTACGCCAACAGGCAACATCGCAGTCAACAGGATTGTTCCTAAACTAGTTCATCAGTTTCATCATCTTGGATCATCAATAACTGCTGATGGCCGGCAAAATGATATCAAGAGACGAATTTGCCAGACCAAAACGGCTTTCCAAAACATGAAAACATTTAATCCTAGAGAGGTATATCACTTGAAGTGTTCTGAAGTGTTCTGCCATTCTACACAGAGCCCGTTCCGCCATAGCGTGGTCAATGACCAAATAATTACAAAAGAACGTCGAAGCAACAGAAAAAAATTTTTTAGAGGAATATATAGATTATTGTGGTCAGGAAAGAAAATAATGAATTCATTTTAAGAATAGCTAAAATATCATGTGCGAAATCAGGAAAGGACAAGCTGAATCATCATTGCGACTAACGATAGGACACCCTTACGGTAACGATGACCACCGTTAGGACAACCTTACGGTAACGATGACCTCCGTTAGGACACCCTTACGGTAACGATGACCACCGTTAGGACACCCTTACGGTAACGATGACCACCGTTAGGACACCCTTACGGTAACGATGACCACCGTTAGGACACCTTTACTGTAACGATCACCATCGTTAGGACACCTTTACGGTAACGATGACAACCGTTAGGACACCCTTTCGGTAACAATGGCCACCGTTAGGACATCCTTACGATCATTATGACACCTTTACGGTAACGACGACCACCGTTAGGACACCCTTACGGTAACGACGACCACCGTTAGGACACATTTACGGTAACGATGACCAACGTTAGGAGACCCTTACGGTAACGATGGCCACCGTTAGGAGACCTTTACGGTAACGATGACCACAGTTAGGACACATTTACGGTAACGATGGCCACCGTTAGGAGACCCTTACGGTAACGATGGCCACCGTTAGTCCATCTTAACACATTTTTTCAATACAATCTTTCCGAGGACCACTGGTGGCCAACCCTACCATAACGGGCACCACATATTCACAATTAAGAACGATTGACGATTTACCTTCAATCCGTTGCGCTGGTCGGGTCTTGACAAATGACAACTTCGACTGCCAAAAATGTTCACGTGCGACTGGACTGACATTTAGGCGCAAGTGGACACAATGACACTTGGATCTGAACGACACTCCCAATTGACTATTGATTTAAATATTTAATTGCAACAGTGTATTTTGTCGCGTAGGAATTACAACAATTACTACCCATGATGCCTCACTTGACATTAAGCACTTAAATTAACGGCGTACACAACAAAATATAATATTCATAAACCCATTTCGGTAATGAAATGTTCTTGCATAAAATAGATAAATAGCCGACTTGACATTTAGTTCCGCGACGGTCGACACGAATTCCGTATTCGACATTGGTTTGACACTAATTGCGAAAATGCAGCATCTGAATACGTGTTTGCGTATGATTACAAGGACCAGTCGCCGAGCACACGTCACACCCGTTCCGAAAGAACTAATCAGGCTTCCAGTCCACTGCCGTTTACAGTACAAGATCCTGTCTCACACCTTCCGTGCTATCCACCCCAAGCACCAGAATATCTCAGTGGTCTGCTGTCCATGTATAAACTGATTGTGATCTGAATCAACCGTTTCTTTGACTGTGCCACGAACAACTACGTACGTTGATAGCAACGTTTATCAACGCAGCGACGACTCTGTGGAACAGTTTCCCTCCTAATATCAGAAACTCTTACAACAGCGCCAGTTTTCAACGGCAGTTGTATGTATAAATTATGCTTACCAGCTTTACGTTAATTTAATAAATGTATCACTGTTATTTAAATCCATGCATATTTTAATTTAATTAATTGTTTTAATTACTCAATTCCATGTATCGTCTTAGTTGGAGCACCACTTCATTCTCTTATGCTTTTCGTTCAATGTTTCTCCGCTCGGTGCGCTGTCGTCTCCAGACTCATTTCGCTTTCTCTACTTGTCAGGTTGTTGAAATGTACCGCACAATGAGTAACCATTAGTATATTGGACAATCACTTAACGGTGAATAATTTCGAAAATGTTTCAAGACTTCATAGTTATGTGTGTATTGTACCCCGTCTACAGGCCTGCATGACGAACGTAGCTCGGAAGACATTCAAGCGTGGGCACATTGCTGGCGTTGTTCACTGCATCCACCACTCAACTCAGCTTGCAGAGTTTGCTTTGTTTCACTGCGTTGAAAAAGCGATCTGTCACAACAGTTTACTGCATGCGTGACATCGACACAATGGAACAGCAGTTCTAATTATATTAAGCGTCAACTAATACGTTTAACGTCTAAATGCCGCGGTGTTGTTGCGTGTCCTGTGTGTTGCATTCCTTTGACTCCCCACACAGTCGATCCATTATTGTTAATAACAATTAGTAATAGAAATGACATAGAACAGTGTGGGAGTGACAACAGACGACTGTATCGTTTGTTAAACGGACGGCTGCAGCGACGAAAGTCTCCATGCCTTCCTGCTAATGACAACGCTACGTACTCAGTCTACACTCACTGTCGCTACGTACTCAGTCTACACTCACTGGCGCTACGCACTCAGTCTACAGTCACTGGCGCTACGTACTCAGTCTACACTCACTGGCGCTACGCACTCAGTCTACAGTCACTGGCGCTACGTACTCAGTCTACACTCACTGGCGCTACGTACTCAGTCTACAGTCACTGGCGCTACGTACTCAGTCTACACTTACTGGCGCTACGTACTCAGTCTACACTCACTGGCGCTACGTACTCAGTCAACACTCACTGGCGCTACGTACTCAGTCTACACTCACTGGCGCTACGTACTCAGTCAACACTCACTGGCGCTACGTACTCAGTCTACACTTACTGGCGCTACGTACTCAGTCTACACTCACTGGCGCTACGTACTCAGTCTACACTTACTGGCGCTACGTACTCAGTCTACACTCACTGGCGCTACGTACTCAGTCAACACTCACTGGCGCTACGTACTCAGTCAACACGTACTCAGTCTACAGTCGCTGGCGCTACGTACTCAGTCTACACTCACCTCCATCACGATCACAGACCACCTCTCAACACCCTGCGTGTCACAACTTCACTCACTTCCGGCTGCAACATCAGACATCCGCAACCTGCTCAACAAGTCGCCAACAACATCGTGCGCGCTCGATCCCTTACCAACATGGCTGCTGAAAGATGTCAGTGACACGTTAATGCCTTTCCTGACGCCACTGGCCTACTCACCAATCGCATCTAGTTTTGTTCCACGCTGCCTGAAACATCCCAAATTCATCCCTGTGCTTAAGAAAGCAAATCTCGATCATAACAATATGAACTATTATCGACCAATTTCAAATCTGCATTTTGTGTCGAAGCTACTCGAATAAAACGTTACACGCTGTGTGATCAAGCACTTGACTGACAACAATCTTCTCGAACGCTACCAATCAGTATCTACTGAAGCTGCATCTACTGAAACTGCATCTACTGAAACTGCATCTACTGAAACTGCATCTACTGAAACTGCATTTGTTTTGGTTCAGAATGACATCCCTGAGGCGCTAGACCGGCGGTGTGGCATTATCTTGGTACTACTTGACATGTCGGCCGCCTTTGACACAGTCGAATATGAAATTCTACTCAGCCGATTGAAACAACGCTTCGGAATGTCTGGTCCCGCGCTGATGTGGATGCGATCATATCTATCCGACAGGTCGCAGTCAGTAAATTTACCAGGTGGCGTTTCCAGCAAAAGCAGCGTCGCCTGCGGCGTCCCTTAACGTTCGGTGCTGGGGTCTTTACTGTTCTCTATGGACACGGTTCATATTGGTTATATATCATCGACACAATCAGAGCGATGAAAGACAAACTTGACAAACTTTCGTCGGACTTAGAAAATCTGAGCCATGCGCCTACTGAACGCGAATCCTATGCCGCAGTAACAAGCAGGAAAACAAGCAAGCGAGTTTTCATGTTTGATGACCTCATTTTACAGGACATCCACAAGATCACCACTGAGGATAATGAACCGGTGGACTTACACACAACATCTAGGGCTACCCCAAAGGATTTACTAATTGCTGTCCAGTGGACTGAGGTGTGTAAAGAGGCTGACGAAATCACTATCGTTTGTAGGGAGATAGTCATGGGTGATGCGGACATGACTCAAGTGAAGCAGGATTTCAGCGACCTTATCACCAGTGCATCGGAGAACGTCAGCAATGTGAGAATCAGCAGTGTCTTGCCAGATACAACAGGGACACGCGGTGAAAGGATTAAGGAAATTAACAATTTCCTGAAAGATAAGTGTCGCTACTCGGGTGCCCGGTTCGTAGACAACGGCCAGAATTTCCTGTTCCACGATGGATTTTGCGACACGTCAGCCTTCCAAAATGACAGTATCCGTCTTTCTACTTGCTGGGTGAAAAGGTTAATGAGTAACCTCTCACTAGCGGCCAGTAAGCATCGCGAAGACGGAGCTCAACGGGGAACCTCTTCGCAGAGGGGCTGCATTACATCAAGACCGACTAGTAACAGGCCGCCGAAACAGCGCCGCAGCGGGCAGGCTAGTCGTCCCTCGTCGCGGGGGGCCGGCTAGTCGTCCCTCGTCGCGGGGGGCCGCAGTACGCTGAGACCGACTGGCAGAAGGTCGTTCTGCTGATGCAGGTGGTAGCATAGCTGCTGGCTACTTGCGTATTTCTGGCCAGTGTACCAAGGGTGGAGAGACAAATCATGTCACCCAAACATGTCGATATGAGCATGCTGTGTTGTGCTGTGTCTGTGGTCAGCAGGGTCACAAGAGCAAACACCACACGAAGAGGGACTAGGAAAGAGGTCGGAATAACACGGCCATGCCACGTATTGAAAGTGGTGTGATCAACATTCAGTCTGTAATCACCCGTTGCCGCAGCGCATCACAACAAAGAACATCAGGTGTGAATGCCGACAATTTAATCACGCTCACGAACAGTTCGCGGTGGAGCCTACCAGGGTTTCTAAATGTCAACGCTCGGTCACTGAGTGTTGAGAAATGAGATGAGTTGCTCGTGGTGGCTCGCATGAACGACGTTGCCTGCGTGAATGTCACAGAAACCTGGTTTAAGAGCTACATGGCTTCTAAATATGTCGGACTAGCAGGTTTCTGTTGTGAAAGGAAGGACCGGATGGAGAGAGGAGGTGGAGGAGTGGCGTGTCATGTGACAGAGACCGCGGTGTATGATCAGTTGCGTGATATTGAAGATGATGAGCACGAAGTATTGTGGATTAGATTGAAGCCCAAGAAAATACTCGTGTATTATTATAGCGTGCATCTACCACCTACCTGGTCCAGATAACGGCTCGCTGCGGGAGTACCTGATAACTAGTCTGGACACCGTTTTGGGACGTAGCCCAGACTGTGGTGTTATTTTAAGTGGAGATTTTAATCAATTCAATGAGTATTTTTTACGCACACATTATGGATACGAGCAACTTGTTAAGGCAGCCACACGTAATCGAACAATATTAGACATGGTCCAGAGCATCGTTACCAGGCGCATGGGTAACAATGAACGAGCAATGTTTACTTCAGCGCTGTCACGTACCAGACGGGAGTATATGTACACATTGCCTACGTGGGAGGAACAGTTTAATCTCCTCCAGGAAACCAAGGACTATTTACTGGGCACGCGTTTCCCGTACAAGCTGTGTCACGTCATAGCACAGATAAACCATGGATCACAGATGGCTTCCGGCACCTGATCAGTTTGGTGACATGAAACAGGAACTTAGTGAATCGTACAGTGCCAAAATTGCGCCACCATTACCAATCAAAAATCGCAACACTCGAAGAATCATCGACACGTGACTGGTGGAAACACATGAAGCCTCTCTTGGGAACATCATCTGGCAGCCGCAGTGAGATGCAGGGGCCAATAAATACACTGATGGGGATTTGGACAGCCTGGTCAACTCTATGGATGGATTCTTTGTGTCAGTGTGTGAAGACTTACCAAGATTGCAGTCCTCTCGCCCAATCTTTGACGCCGACGAACCATTGCCAGCTGAGTTCATTATCAGCGTGATAGATACGGAGGTGGCACTTGAAAAGGTCAAGGTTAACAAAGCCACTGGACCGGACAACATTCCGCCATGGGTATTGAAAGACTGTTCGCACCTTCTCGCGGCACCGGTCACAGCTATCTTTAACAGCTCACTCAGGGAAGGAGCACTACCCAAGCTATGGAAGTCAGCAACTGTCATTCCTTTGTCAAACGAACATCCACAAGACACAGTGGAAAATGACATTAGACCTATATCGATAACTCCAATTCTGGCAAAGGTGCTCGAGTCACTTGTGCTGAAGTGGGTCGATATGTGTGTTGAACCTCAGATTGATGATAGGCAGTTCGGAGGTATGGCAGGGACTTACTAATGTTTCGGTTGAAATGCTCCACAAGTGGTGTAAAGCCACAGATGTAACGAGCAATTTTGTGAGAGTTTTATTTCTGGATAACAGGAAAGCATTTTATGGATAAACTGGTCAAAATGGAATTACCAGCACATTTAGTCTGATGGATGGCAGCGTTTATCCTAGACCGTGTCTTATGTATCTGTGATCAGACTAGTAGTTGAATATGCTTGTCCCGTATGGCACACGAGCATGCCTAAATAGTTGACGGACGATATTGAAATAATCCAAAAACGGTGTCTCAAAAATATATTTCCTGGTTTTACGTACGATGATATTCTGCAGATGGTAAACATACCAACGCTGCACGACAGATTGAGGCGCGGTGACCACAAACTGAATAAGCTACTACCGGACTCTCGAATGGTTTCATATGCTCTAAGATCATTTAACGAGCTACCCGTTCCAAAGGCTAACACAAACCGATACATAAACTCGTTAATACCATGGTGTTTGGTACACTGTAAAAACACTTAAATGGTTTATCGGGTATGTTTTACCATACAATTGTAATATCTAACGTTATTTATTTATTTTCATTTTAATGTAATTTGATAATGTTGAATAGGATTAACTGTATTAATGTAATTATAATGATACAGTCAGTTTTAATATAAAGTGCCTCCTACTGAGTGGGTTGCGTTCACGGTTCGTTTTAGTGAATGTATATAAATGTAATTTTAATTTAATTACATTACTGTTATTTGGTACAAAATGTGCAATAATTATTTTAATGTAATTTCCGGTGTTTTATAACAGAATTATACATGCGTGGCGTTGTGTA
The DNA here is from genome assembly GCA_963662155.1 of Lamellibrachia columna. NCBI lineage: Eukaryota > Metazoa > Annelida > Polychaeta > Sabellida > Siboglinidae > Lamellibrachia > Lamellibrachia columna. Next base: position 4,974,574 of record OY759270.1, on the reverse strand, counting down.
TTTTATCGTGACTCTATGTACAATCCAACTGAAAAGTTGCCAATAATAAACTGACTCTGATTCTGATTCAACCTGAGTTTCCATCTCTACGCTGATGATACCCAGTTATAAATATATAAAATTTGAGATAACTAGAGAAACCATTGGAATTGACTATGCGAACTGTCTCCTACACGGCATCCCTGATTGCCTGATCAAGCTGCAGAGTACAACATGTTGCTGCTTGGCTGGTGGTCCACTGCCACAGATGGGACCACATCTCACCAGTACTCAAGAAACTGCTCCCCTTCCTCGTGTCCTGAATAAATAAGGGTCTCGCCTGTGGCCAGGCGAGTCTACCCGACCGCGTCCATCTCGTCTCACAGAGACCGAGTGCGGCAAGTTTGTACCGACTCATCTCTGCTGCAATCTGGTCATAGTACGCACGTCCCATGTACCAACTACGGTAGTTGTCCTGGGAGAAAGAAGGTTCCGCGGGCAGCTTCCACAGCGGCTTTCACTTCAACGCTTCATACTCGATCCAACCGGATTGTCTTCCCCTCCCGAGACTTGGCCTTTTGAAGAAGAATACCGGCAGGTATCTCCAAGAGAGTTCGAGGCGGAGTTGGTTTGGCAGCGGCCACAGCAAATGGACGATCGCTATGCGTGACTGACTGGGACAGATAATAAATATAAAGAGGCGGAGGCGTCGATTATTTAGCGCATATTATAAAGTTAATAAGTGTTATACTACACATAGCAATAGCTTGTTAAAACCTGAATATCAGCATTAATTACGAAATCCACGAAGAAACTTCATTGACATTGTTTATAGACTATACTATATTATATAGTATAGTTGAGTTGTCTAAAGTAAAGACTAACTTCGTTCACCCTGTCATTTACAATGATATAGAGCATATTACAAAAGGTATAAATCTAAGACGTTTACACTAAATGAACAATTATAGTTGCTAATTCAGCATGAACCCTGACCCACGGATTGGGACGAAGTTGAAAAATGACACCAGGTTACCACGGAATTGGGTGATGCCTAGCGTTAGTATATACTAAGTGTCACTCACAACGTCCAATACAATAATATTTATTATCTGTACGGCTTGCTGTTTGATTTATCGTGTGGAATTTTATTTACTTAACCATATATGATGAATTAACTGTATATTGTAAAGGAATAATGGGCGTCCATAAAAAAAAAACATTATTATTATTGTCATACAATATATAGTTACATTTTCCCAACTATTTTAATTTACAATAACTATAATTAATAAAAACCCATGTACAACCGAGAATAAAGTGGGTATTTACGGTATTACTTTTTTTTTTCACATACCACAAAAAAAGAAATAAGAATGTGTGTACCCCATAAATAACGTACAGTACTATACTGTTTCAGTACAAAACAGAACATCATTTAGTGCTAAGTTATTCAGTTCAAAGAACCCATTGGAGAACATAACTTATTTAATAAAAAACCTTTACCAAAAGATTAGCTTAAATTATAACCGAAAGCAAGCATTTTATCTGCTAGACAAGCGTAATCAAAATTAAAATTAACTCAACATTAAATTTCGCTTCATTTTGTTGCACCTAAACGTCATACATGACTACCTTCATGAGGCTCATGAGTTACGTAAACGCTTCATTTTGTTGCACCTAAACGTCATACATGACTACCTTCATGAGGCTCATGAGTTACGTAAACGCTTCATTTTGTTGCACCTAAACGTCATACATGACTACCTTCATGAGGCTCATGAGTTACGTAAACGTTCACAACTCCAAACACAAACAAAGTACATGATCGTTTCCATCAGAGGAAAGAAGCAACACAGATACACAGGTGCTATCACCTCACTTATACACAGGTGTTATAACATCACTAGAGATACAACAAACTTGACCGTCTTCGATTTTTGCGGTTTCTATTGTCTCACAAATGTCGGTTATATTCGTGCAGAGTGTGGTGCAGTCGGATGTTCACCACGAGATGGAGCATCATGGACTCATCGCACTTAAGGATGGAGAGATCCACTCCCTCAGCTAGTGATGCAACCATTTTGGCCTTTACCCTCTCGCCGTGTATGCATTCATTGGTCACTTCTCGGTATTGACCTTTCAGCCAAGCAGCAGTCAACGTATTGCTGCCAGACTGACCTTGCACAATACTATTGTAATAAAGATGCAGGTATTACGTGAATAGGATCAACAAATACATCAGCAATATTGCATCACAACATGTAGATATTTATTTTAAAAAATATTTTAAATAAACACTTAAAACACTTAATTGTGATTTAGTGGTGAAGTAATATTCGTACATAAGTTACATGATTAAACTACTATAGTATTACTGTTTCTAGGGTGGAGTAATATTTACAAACACTTGTATATTTCAGCGAGATTGCCCACAGCCAGGCGTGTTGTTGGGAGTTTTCTGCAGCCCCCGTATCACCGGCTGGAATTTAGCCAACCACAACTCACGGAGATACTAGTGTGTGTGCTTTATAGTAACCATTAGAGACCCACCTTGAAAAGAAATACAGCAAATGTCAACAGAGTTTCTTGAAAGAAATATTTTTGATGCAAATAAACAACTGTACAAAATGATGTATCTGACTACTCCGGGGGAGAGAAGTCAGTAGGGAGTGGCTCACTGACGGCTCCGGGGGAGAGAGGTCAGTAGGGGGTGGATCACTGACTGCTCCGGGGGGAGAGGGGTCAGTAGGGAGTGGCTCACTGATTGCTCCAGGGGAGAGGGGTCAGTAGGGAGTAGCTCACTGACTGCTCCGGAGGAGAGGGGTCAGTAGGGGGTGGCTCACTGATTGCTCCGGGGGAGTGAGGTCAGCAGGGGTGGATCACTGATTGCTACGGGGGAGAGGGGTCAGTAGGAAGTGGCTCACTGATTGCTCCGGGGGAGAGGGGTCAGTAGGGATTAGCTCACTGACTGCTCCGGGGGAGAGGGGTCAGTAGGGGGTGGTTCACTGACTGCTCCGGGGAGAGGGGTCAGTAGGGGGTGGCTCACTAATTGCTCCGGGGAGAGAGATCAGTAGGGGGTGGCTCACTGATTGCTCCGGGGGAGAGGGGTCTGTAGGAGATGGATCACTGATTGCTCCGGGGGATAGGGGTCAGTAGGGAGTGGCTCACTGACTGCTCCGGGGGAGAGGGGTCAATAGGGGGTGGCTCACTGATTGCTCCGGGGGAGAGGGGTCAGTAGGGGGGTGGATCACTGATTGCTCCGGGGGAGAGGTGTCAGTACGGGGTGGCTCACTGACTGCTCCGGAGGAGAGGGGTCAGTAGGGGTAGCTCACTTATTGCTCCGGAAGAGAGAGGTCAGTAGGGGGTGGCTCATTGATTGTTCCGGGGAGAGGGGTCAGTAGGGGGTGGCTCATTGACTGCTCCGGGGGAGAGGGGTCAGTAGGGGGTGGCTCACTGATTGCTCCGGGGGAGAGGGGTCAGTAGGGGGTGGCTCACTGACTGCTCCGGGGGAGAGGGGTCAGTAGGGGTGGCTCACTGACTGCTCCGGGGGAGAGGTGTCAGTAGGGGTAGCTCACTTATTGCTCCGGAAGAGAGAGGTCAGTAGGTTGTGGCTCATTGATTGTTCCGGGGAGAGGGGTCAGTAGGGGGTGGCTCACTGACTGCTCCGGGGGAGAGGGGTCAGTAGGGGGTGGCTCACTGACTGCTCCGGGGGAGAGGGGTCAGTAGGGGGTGGCTCACTGATTGCTCCGGGGGAGGGGTGTCAGTAGGGGGTGGCTCACTCACTGCTCCGGGGGAGAGGGGTCAGTAGGGGGTGGCTCACTGATTGCTCCGGGGAGGGGGTCAGTAGGGGTGGCTCACTGACTGCTCCGGGGGAGAGGGGCCAGTAGAGGGTGGCTCACTGGTTGCTCGCCTCTTGATTTTGGAAGCCTCCGTGGCACCTGCTTGTGTATATGGTCCGGGTCTTTGTTATTTTTATCAGAATCTATTTATAAGAGGAGTCGTTTATAAGGATAATACCGGTGCCACATTTGTCATTTTCTCTCTAGGCACCACAATGGATATAAGTGCTTGCACTTTTTGGTGTCATCCTAATATTTTAATGTACTTCATTCATTAATTCACATTTGATGTATATATGTGCAAGTTACATTTTTATTTTGAAAATGTAACTTTTCAGCCGAGTATTCTCTTAGTTTTAGATTTGTCATGCTATGTTTAATGAATAAATGAATGACTCATGAATTTATTTCACAATAACAAAACGTTAGTACACAATACACGAATTATTACACATTTCAATGAATATTTAGAGAAAAAACAAAGTAGAAGTTTTTTAACTCGATGACAGGAATCCCGGATCATTATGTTATCGCTTACAGATCCATCAAAACAAAATTCACTATAAGTTTACTACTGTTGCACATATTTCTAATAAAAAATAAATGTCCTTTACATACTACATACATTTCTTCGTCCACGGGAAACGAAAAAAATGGCATCGTGCCGCATTTTCCACGTGCGTTGTTACAATTTATTCCCGAGCAAAACTGTCCACAACCCTTCCACGGTCTCATGTTAGTGAACAACTCAACATCAAAAACCTAGGGGTGCTGCTGCATAGGCTTGACCATTGGAGCGGGCGAAGTAAAGCCTCTTATCTTATACGCTCTATGCTGTCAGCACTCCATTTTGTGTAGGACTTCCGGCGAAGCGCCAGCAGCCAGTGGCATAACGAGGCCAAGTGCAAGAGTAAACAATGCCGCCCCTCCCAAAAAAGTGCTGTAATGGAAGAGGTATCGTTAGTGGTATTGTTACGTACACCACCAGTATTGGTTAATGTCAATTGAGTTACATTTGACGTATTCAAGCATGATTACTTTAATATTTATATAATATAGCAGCGATGTGTTCAGAATTCGTGTGGACCACAACGTATAAATATGTATGAATGTTGCTTAGGAAAACAATCTCCCAAAAGTGTCGAACCTCAAAATGTGCCGCTTGGGGCAGTTACCCCTTTCACCCCCCTTGTGACGCCTGTGCCAGCAGCCCATCAGCGTCATTATCGAGATGCTGCACTCAACGTTTGTTTTGCCTGATTTAACTTTTCAGTCGAATGGCTGTGTCAATAATATTAAAGTTTAAAGTTCATTTGATTTGCATCGTATACACTGAAAATATTTAACTCTTGTTTTTTTAATTAGCCAAATGCCCCGATGACATCGTAACTGGCTAATTATGTATGCACCCAGAAACTGGGTGCTTTCATAATTTTCGTCACAATGAAAAGTATACTCTGCATTCGGGTGAAGATGTGTGCAACAAACGGTGGCGCCAACCGAGGCTAATCGCGAATCCCAAACTCCCCACCAGTGGCGCCACATAGTGAATGCAATGTAAGTAACGAATACATTTTGATGTGCAAATTCTGCAAATCGTCATTTCATTTGGTAAGCTCCCAATTTTTACCAAGAAATCTCTCAATTTAAAATCATTGTGCATTGTAAATGTGAATAGGAACAAACTAACGTTTGCTTTGTTACGTATACGCATGCGCACAGTTGCAATGACGTAAGTCACGAAACAATACTCGCGTTGCCCAGCCAACCAGGCGGTTTATACATAGATATTGATATAGACTAGAGAGGCCATGACCACGTAATTAACGATTACGTACATCGGCCATCTTGGAGTTCCCAAACAGCGTAAAAATGCTAACCGTTATTCGTCCTGGGTACGCGCGATTGTCCAGCGATTTCAATAAAGGATATCGTTAGAACTGAGATGACTCAAGTAATGTTCTAGTTTTCTTGCGCAATCTGAATGAGAACGTGAACGTGTATCTGAAAACATAAATATATAAGTGAATATGGCACATTTTAAATATATCCAAACCATACAATATGTAATTTTGTACTTTTGATTTCCCATATTTAGTTTAGCGCGCATTGTGTGAACAAGTATTCATTACGAGTACCTCTTGCAAAACAACCATACTTAAACAAGGCGAAATATCATGTAAAACAACTGTGTGTTGTGTCACTGATAACTTACCGTGAGGTTTTGAGTACAACGTGGATTTCCGCTCACTGCCGATAACTTGAATACATGACTTGCGTAATCGTCAACGGCAATATTAGTTTATCGAAAGTAGTCACTACGATCAACTACACAGACCATTCTATGGATTAAGTAGATGAGAGAGTGTTAGTTATTTATATTTCATATATCATATAAACAGGTTGCATCGATTGTTGCTGATATCGCCATTAGTAGCACAACCAATTGCGTTAAACGCAAAACATTAAACAAAAATTATTATGCGTGCAATAGCCTTAGGAGCAGTGAAGTCTGGCTGCCGCATTGAATAGATTTTTAATGTAGCAACATGATGTTAAACATGATGTTAAACATGATGTTAAACATGATGTTAAACATGATGTTAAACATGATGTTAAACTTGATGTTAAACATGATGTTAAACATGATGTTAAACATGATGTTAAACATGATGTTTAACATGATGTTTAACATGATGTTAAACATGATGTTAATCATGATGTTTAACATGATGTTTAACTTGATGTTAAACATGATGTTAAACATGATGTTAAACATGATGTTAAACTTCGTGTTAAACATGATGTTTAACATGATGTTAAACATGATGTTAAACAAGATGTTAAACATGATGTTAAACATGATGTTAAACATGATGTTAAACATGATGTTAAACATGATGTTAAACATGATGTTAAACTTGATGTTAAACATGATGTTAAACATGATGTTAAACATGATGTTAAACATCGTGTTAAACATGATGTTTAACATGATGTTAAACATGATGTTAAACAAGATGTTAAACATGATGTTAAACATGATGTTAAACATGATGTTAAACATGATGTTAAACATGATGTTAAACATGATGTTAAACATCATGTTAAACATGATGTTAAACATGATGTTAAACATGATGTTAAACATCATGTTAAACATGATGTTAAACATCATGTTAAACATCATGTTAAACATGATGTTAAACATGATGTTAAACAAGATGTTAAACAAGATGTTAAACATGATGTTAAACATGATGTTAAACATGATGTTAAACATGATGTTAAACATGATGTTAAACATCATGTTAAACATCATGTTAAACATGATGTTAAACATGATGTTAAACATGATGTTAAACATGATGTTAAACATGATGTTAAACATGATGTTAAACATGATGTTAAACATGATGTTAAACATGATGTTAAACATGATGTTAAACATGATGTTAAACATGATGTTAAACATGATGTTAAACATGATGTTAAACATGATGTTAAACATGATGTTAAACATGATGTTAAACATGATGTTAAACAAGATGTTAAACATGATGTTAAACATGATGTTAAACATGATGTTAAACATGATGTTAAACATGATATTAAACATGATGTTAAACAAGATGTTAAACATGATGTTAAACATGATGTTAAACATCATGTTAAACATGATGTTTAACATGATGTTAAACATGATGTTAAACAATATGTTAAACATGATGTTAAACATGATGTTTAACATGATGTTAAACATGAAGTTAAACATGATGTTAAACATCATGATTAACATGATGTTAAACATGATGTTAAACATGATGTTAAACATGATGTTAAACATGATGTTAAACATGATGTTAAACATGATGTTAAACATGATGTTAAACATGATGTTAAAGTATTGTTTAGGTTTACAAATGGCTGATTTTCATTTGAAGCATCTAAATGTTGAGACAAATGTATAATTGAAAGGTTACACGAGTTATTCACGGTTACTAGTTCAGTAGAAATCGACAATGACCCGGACATGTTGGCTATAACTTATTAGTATAAGGCTTTTTATTGTCTTAATATGACCGGGTAGGTGCCCAAAACAAATGCAACAAAATCAACCTTGTTTTTTGCCCCAATCCATCATTTGGGGTATTTCGGCCCAATTTTGTGGCTCCGATTTATATTTGCGTCTGCCCATCATATTTGTAACAGTTTTATTTACTGTTCAATACGTTTGCCACGATATGTATAATGGTGCACTATGCTATGCTCATTTATAACATTTTAATTAATGTCACGTGTCATTAGTTAGTAGCATGTGTCATTAATTATCACTTGGTATATCGAAGATTGGAGGGGCATGTTAACGAAACAGACCGAAGCAGTTTGCACCGACAATGCATTAAACCAACAAAATCCAAGAAAATATTGATATACACCACACAGTAAATGTTATATACTCAAAATACAATTTAACTAGGAGAGCTTACATGTATTATGTAGCATTGTTTATCGCTAATTTAATTGTAAGTCAAGATTTTCATTAACAATCCCACGATATCTTCAGCGAAAGCTGATATTTTTTTTTAATTGAATCACGACAGAACGGCAGGTTTGTGCTGTATGAAGCTAATTTAGACTTCACTGACACTGGCCTTCGTATTGTGCCGTTGTTGTTGTAGAACGTCTGAACCCTGCTCTTAAATGCTTACGCTGACAATGTGCTGGGGGGGGGGCTCCAGAGTCTAATAGTACTGGGGACAGAATGAACATGCTGGTAATTAAACTACATATACGTATCGAGGGAAATATTATCAAGCGAGTTGACAGTTTCATGTACTTGATGAAATCTGTGTGTAAGGACGGAGGAAATAACAAGGACAGTGCTATCAGGGGCTACATCACGGAGGAGAATGAAATATATAGTATGGTGGAGACGGCAGCGATACGGGATCAGTGACGAAGTAATGAAGACAAGTACCGATGCCAGCCTCAGCACGGACTTCAGACACACATAAGACACATTTAAAGGGTTTTGTGGGACAACAAGTTGGAGAAAAATAGAAAGTGTCTGGGGCATGTGTGGAACTGGCTTGTGCATGTGGATCAGTTGCATTGACGGGGAGACAGGCGGAGAAACTACTGGTGAGATTTCGAGAAAAAGGAAGGTAGCTATGAGCTGTGAACAGACTACGGTGGACACATTGAGAGAATGATAGAGGAGAGATTTACAAATAGACAGAGAGAGAGAGAGAGAGAGAGAGAGAGAGAGAGAGAGAGAGAGAGAGAGAGACAGAAGGACAGACAGACAGACAGACAGACATACAGACAGACAGAGAGAGAGAGAGAGAGAGAGAGAGAGAGAGACAGACAGACAGACAGACAGAGACAGACAGACAGACATACAGACAGACAGAGAGACAGTGACCGAGAGAGAGGGAGAGGGAGAGTGAGAGACAGAGAGACAGAGAGAGAGAGAGAGAGAGAGAGAGAGAGAGAGAGAGAGAGAGAGACAGAGAGACAGAGGGAGAGGGAGAGGGAGAGGGAGGGAGAGAGAGAGAGAGAGAGAGAGAGAGAGAGAGAGAGGGAGAGAGGGAGAGAGGGAGAGAGGGAGAGAGGGAGAGAGGGAGAGAGGGAGAGAGGGAGCGAGGGAGAGTGAAAGAGACAGAGCAAGAGAGAGAGAGAGAGAGAGAGAGAGAGAGAGAGAGAGAGAGAGAGAGAGAGAGAGAGAGAGAGAGAGAGAGAGAGAGAGAGAGAGAGAGAGAGAGAGAGAGAGAGAGAGAGAGAGAGAGAGATTATGATCAAACCACGAACACAAGATTACTGTTATAATACATAGCGATTGTAAATAAAATGTTCATTGATCCAAGGGGACCTGTACCAAGACGTTCATTGATCCATGGGACCTGCACCAAGACGTTCATTGATCCATGGGGACCTGCACCAAGACGTTCATTGATCCATGGGGACCTGCACCAAGACGTTCATTGATCCATGGGGACCTGCATCAAGACGTTCATTGATCCGTTGGAACCTGCACCAAGACGTTCATTGTTCCATGGGGACCTGCTCCAAGACGTTCATTGATCCATGGGGACCTGCACCAAGACCTGATAGATCGTTGGCGTACAGGCCGCCATGACACTGATACTTTAGATAATAATAATATATCATTCTACGTGCACATGAAATACTTGAAATGCAAGAAAATAGTTATGAAATAATAAATGAGTACCACAACCAAATATCAACAATTAACACCACAAGCCTAACTTGCATTAACTAACATTGGCTAACATTAACATTACTTAACACAAATTGCCTCAACATAACACTTAAACATTTTACACTATAGTATATGATATATGACATACAATCTAGACATTAGTTCTCACCACGACCGCATTTGAACTTAAAATTATCACTATTGCTACAATCTGGACTATATTTAATTATTGAAATAACTAGCCTTCATTAAAAAAATTGTCACGATGCACTCAATTCTAATTAAAAATGTAAGTTCATGTATGTTATTCTTACATATGGGGAAGGCGGGGCAAGTTGACGGTGCTAAGATCATCCACCCTTGTTGAGCTACGTCTTCCGGGCGCGCATCCTTTCATCAATTCCGGCCTCATCCTCACCCTTGGGAATATCAGGAGTGGTTGAATGTGTGCGCCACCAGCAGAGACGCCGCACACTAACGTGACGTGTTTGCCTCTTTCAGCAAATACCACTTTCGCCACACGTTTCGTTCCGATAGGTGACAACAGTTTTGGTAACTTGGATGGCACTGTGGACAGACCCGACTCGTCAACATTCTATATCTGATGTGAAGTTATTTTCTTCTCGAACTTGTCTTAAAATGTCAAAGAATGTTCCTACTTCAACTGTTGAATCTCACAGCACGATCGATTGATGTTGCCTCGTGAGTCCTGAGACTGATTTGGTATTTCTTCCTGAATCCCCGTAACCAGTCCATCCCAGCCTTCTTTCTATTTGATTTTGCTCTGCAAAGTCAAACACGAGCCTCCTGCCCTGGCTGGTCGTGAGACCAAAACTTCTTTCACTGATTTCTTCAATGTAATTTTTCAACTGATCCAGCTTTTCTGCAGGAAACACGTTCCGAAAACGATCCCCGTGAACTGGCAGATCCTAAAAAACAAATGAATACAGTAATGAAAACATAAAAATGTTAATAAATTTATTACGGGCGAAAATAATATTTCAGATCTGCATAAATCCGGTCTCGTCAACTTGCCCCGTACCGCCATTTTCGTTTCAGTAAGCTTTCACCCTCGACAATATTTGGGGTAATTCCCAACTGATGACTCAAATTATAGCAAAGTACAACAATACGAACTTCGCTCAAGCTCTTTTTTCTCGGCCGATCAACTCAAAACTTGCTGACACGCCGCATGCGCATTTGGTGATGTCCACGAAACAGATAAAAGCTGCCACCTCGTGTAAACTTTTCAACTAGTGCAGATTAGTCATCTTGCCCGTTTCGTCAACTTGCCCCGCCTTCCCCTACATGTATAGCAATTCGGAATAACACATTCTGCCTCTACTAATTATTTATTATTGTTTATGTTTGTTCTTCCTTCCATGTCTGCAGATATATCGACAGTTTGGATGAGCATGAGTGCAAGAGATTACAATCTGGTATGTCCCTTGCTCTGTCGCATCACACATCTAGAAGATATCCTATGTATTTATGTAAACGTCTCGAGTAGGGACAGTATACTCGGCCAAAAAATCCTTCGGCCGTTTCATATGGTTGATTAATGGAGGGGTCCGTAACCTATTCTTGAAAAGTGGGTGGAGATTCGTTTCTAAAAATGGAGGGTCGCAAAAGAGAGTTCGCGCGAAGCCCCTGAACCCCAGGCTACGGCTTTGGTGGCAGTCAGGAAAAGGCTACACCGACAGACCAAGATAACTCCATGGTAAATGGTAAATTGTCCCGGCCTCAACCCAATGCACACGAACAATTTATATCAGCTGGGTACACAGAGATACAACTAAACGATTTGTTTGGTACATGTGGATGTTTTATCAGAAAATATAATTTAAATATATTTTCATATGACCTCTTCGCCTGTTCTGCCAGTTCGGCGCTGTATTTGTTGTCGTGCATTATCATTATTGTACTCGTTTTTATTGTTTCCACTGATTTCTATTTATCCAGCTCATCATCTTCTTCTTGGCCGTCTGACGTATCTGTTTCCAAGTAAACGTTATTCCTGTCTTTCGCTATCGTTCTGTCATCTGATTCAAGGCATCGCTCACATATAGTAGATACACAAAGCAGAAATATATTTGACGGCGGACACCGGTACTGCCAGCACCTAGCAGCACTGTTCAAAAAAACCTACGCTCGCACGCACACACATCAATATATATATATATATATACATATATATATATATATATATATATATATATATATATATATATATATATATATATATATATATATCAATATATATATACATATGTGTATGTGTATATATATTATATATATATATATATATACATATGTGTATGTGTGTGTGTTTTTTTACATGCTATGTGGGAGGAAAATGCCCCAGTCGTTTAATTAACCCCCCCCCCGTCAGGCGAATTGGCCTGCCACAATTCTGCCCCATCTTGCCCTAGGTGGCAAATATATATATATATATATATTATATATATATATATATATATATATATATAATATATATATATATATATATATTTACATCACTAATTCAAATAAATTAAAAGTGAATACTAATAAAGGACGTTTTGTCGTCTTAAATACAGACAACCTGCTTGGCCTTCAGCTACGGGCGTGGCAGTGTCTACGCAAGAAACTCGCCCGTTGAATTCAATGCCGTTCGTGTATGCTAGTGTCATACCATGAAACTTAAATACTTCAATAAATGCTTAGTATATAATCTGCATGAAACTAATTGTTTGTTTTGTTATGTTTCATCATATATGATTGGTGATTTGTGAAATTAAATTGAAAGTTATTCGTAATCTTGGTTAATTTGCTAAGTATGTCTAGCACTAACTAATGCTAACACGAGTTGCGGGCTATTTCTGTTCAACAAGTTAGTAATAAGGCGCTCGTTCAATTACAGTGTCACCGTGGTCTGAAACACACGTGCATTCATCTGGCCGCTCCTACTTCGGTCACTCCAGACAATGGTGGCTAGCAGAGTGTGGGTGGGGTGGGTGTGGGTGGGTGTGGGTGGGTGGGTGTGGTAGGTGTGTGTGTGTGTGTGTGCGTGCGTGCGTGCGTGCGTGCGTGCGTGCGTGCGTACATGTGTGTGTGTGTGGGTGTCCCTTCTCGACGCCCATCCCAAAGACGGTGTTTATGGTGATGGACCCTCGCGTGTGTTAGGAGTAGGAGCTCGTAAGAACATGAGGTGTTGACCAGTCAGGAGGTGATGACCAGTCAGGAGGTGATGACCAGTCATGTCTCTACCGATAACCCGATTAGTTGCCAATATCGTCCAGTAAGCGGGAAACGGGAACTAGTTTACAAATATCTCCTGTCGGCGTGACATGTGACCTAGTTGGATAAATTGATACACCCCCAAGACATGAACTGATACACAAACAGAGGTAACGTTGAATGAATCAGGTACACAGATGCTCGTACGTGGTGCCAGTTAATACCCGGAGGTGGTTTTGCCGTCAAACGAACAGCCAGGGTTTGTAGCTGCAGTCGTCAATCCAGACGGCTTCTACGTCCAACTGGCAGAACAGGAGGCTGACTTGGCAGAGCTGATGACGTCACTCGCAGCTACATATAACAGCCCAGACTCCGACAAATTCGTGCTCGTTGACCCCAAAAGAGGGGGGACATGTTTGTGTACGCAGCGTCACCGATGAACAGTGGTATCGTGGAGTGATAGATACGATGGAAGATGACACTCACGACAGTCACGTTCATAGATTTCGGACATCAGAGACTGTCATGACTGAGGAAATGCGATACATTCGGCCGGACTTCCTACGACAGGCACCATTTGCCATACACTGCTGTCTTGAGGACTTGATAACAACGCAGAGTGGACGCCGGACGAGAATGATGCGTTCCTAAAGAAACCACAAGATAAAGACTTGTTGGTAACGCTGAATCGGGACAGTACGGGACACGCTGACGTACAACTTAGGGATGGGTCAGTCGATATAACTTCCATCTTCCCGAGGCGAATGACGCTGACAGCAATAGTGGAGAAACTGCCAAGCAACGAGAAAAGCAAGATGACAGATGCATAACAAGATGAAAATGTCGAGCCACTACTTGATGACGTTAACTCACAAAATCAAAAGAAGATTTGGAGGGTTGTGACAACTCAAAGAGAGAAAGATTAAATAGAGGTAGTTGACCTAGCAGACGCTGGTGACCTCGTTGGTCCACAAGCTTGATGTTTATGTCAGTCACGTTTTGTCACCAGCTCGTTTCTGGCGTCAACTGGTGCGTAGCGAGGCCGAGTTGACATGCTTGTTCAAGTTCAAGTAGGCCTAATTAGTGATAACTATTTACAGAATAGGATAGATTGATGTTTATATGTCAGGGTTTTTGTATAATTGTGCGAATACATTTGAATAGCATGAGATATCTGGCGGTGTCCGGATTTAATTAAGGCTAATGTTAATATTGAAATACCACAAATATTGTGTATATTTCACACGTCGTTATCGTAATTTCTTTGTATAATAAATTATACTTTTATTATCCTCAATGGTATACAACTCTGTGTGTTGTGTGTGTATGCGTGTGCGTGCGTGTGTGTGTGCGGGCGTGCGTGCGTGCGTGCGTGCGTGTGTTATATGAAATGAATGATGGGTCAAATAAAATTCTTCTTCTTCTTCAACGTCCAATCAACGCTATCTCACCGCGGCAGTACAACACATGTTTAAACAGTACTAATTTCGATAACTTCTAAAGCCCCTACTAAAGCCCCTACTAAAGCCCCTACTAAAGCCCCTACTAAAGCCCCTACTAAAGCCCCTACTAAAGCCCCTACTAAAGCCCCTACTAAAGCCCCTACTAAAGCCCCTACTAAAGCCCCTACTAAAGCCCCTACTAAAGCCCCTACTAAAGCCCCTACTGAAGCCCCTACTAAAGCCCCTACTAAAGCCCCTACTAAAGCCCCTACTAAAGCCCCTACCAAAGCCCCTACCAAAGCCCCTACCAAAGCCCCTACCAAAGCCCCTACCAAAGCCCCTACCAAGCCCCTACCAAAGCCCCTACCAAAGCCCCTACCAAAGCCCCTGCCAAAGCCCCTACCAAAGCCCCTACCAAAGCCCCTACCAAAACCCCTACTAAAACCCCTACTAAAGCCCCTACTAAAGCCCCTACTAAAGCCCCTACTAAAGCCCCTACTAAAGCCCCTACTAAAGCCCCTCTACTAAAGCCCCTACTAAAGCCCCTACTAAAGCCCCTACTAAAGCCCCTCTACTAAAGCCCCTACTAAAGCCCCTACTAAAGCCCCTACTAAAGCCCCTACTAAAGCCCCTACTAAAGCCCCTACTAAAGCCCCTACTAAAGCCCCTACTAAAGTCCCTACTAAAGCCCCTACTAAAGCCCCTACTAAAGCCCCTACTAAAGCCCCTCTACTAAAGCCCCTACTAAAGCCCCTACTAAAGCCCCTACTAAAGCCCCTACTAAAGCCCCTACTAAAGCCCCTACTAAAGCCCCTACTAAAGCCCCTACTAAAGCCCCTACTAAAGCCCCTACTAAAGCCTCTACTAAAGCCCCTACTAAAGCCCCTACTAAAGCCCCTACTAAAGCCCCTACTAAAGCCCCTACTAAAGCCCCTACTAAAGCCCCTACTAAAGCCCCTACTAAAGCCCCTACTAAAGCCCCTACATAGCTAAGATAATTGTGTACCATAAGCTAAAGACAATATTATGATTCCAAACAGGTACACTAGGTGTCGGTACAACTAACCAATTGAGTCAACACATATGCTATCTTAGTTATGTATTGGCAAGAGACCCATACGGTAGCACCCTCACTGATGCTGTACTAATTTCGATAACCTCTTTCTAATCTTTCATCTTGCAATCCATCTGTGTGTTGCTTCCCAAGATGATACATCTTGATCTTTGTATAACACTGGGAACAACATTTGATTAGAGAAAATATATGGTTACTGAGACAGGTTGCATCAAACATATGATTATCCAATGATTCAAATACATTGACCTCTGCACACACCTGCAAGACTGCTGTTGAAATGGCACTGGGCTGCCTTGGATCCTGGGGAAAACTGCACAATTTGATCAGTCCTATTGATAAAACTATACTAAAAATGCGCTGAACAAATGTTGCTAAATTTGGTTGGCTTGAAACTTTCACGACACAAACTAACCAACCATCTGCAGTGTCGTTCAGGTGCTGTGGTCACATCGGGAAGCCTGAAAGGACATAGAGGAGGAATACAATATGAAATGAAAACGAACTGGTGACTGCAAATGAAGGATGAATTGTGATTTGTGTTGTAGGATGGCGACCCTATTCATAGTAGGTCACAGTTACGTAAGGCGTGTGGCCAAACACATAGAAATATTAATACTTAAATTATATAATTAATTCAGCATCATGCTATCCAGCATTTATAATTATTAATTCATTATAGTATAACATACAATTATCAACCAAATAGTAGACTGGGCTCAGTCCTCAGGCTGAGTTTTGAGCGATAAAATGCGCTATTGCCATTAAAGGGCAAAATAAATGAGTATGTGAATAAGCAAATCAACACAAAATATTCTTGCAATATAATTAGTCAAATTTATATTAATGTGTGCAGTCAGACTGATAAATGACATCACAAACATTGATTCTTAAACGTAATAGAAGCGTAGCCTAGGCCTAGGGCAGAATGCAACATAAAATAAAAATGCAAAATGCAACATAAAATACAATGTACGAAAAGTCAGAAAATACGTAAGCATGGAATGAGATCCCATGGTCCTTACATAGTTTTGCAGATCATCGATTTGAGCACCCGAATGCACAACAGCATGTCATTTTCTCCGGTTATTCGGTTCAAACACATACCCACACGTTAATCTATGGCTATGCAGCGTTCGGCTGATCTATCCAAGATGGCGGTTTTGAACTTCCGCAGGCGTCACCTGGCGTCATACAAATGAATATGGGATGCGCCATCCAGTTATATATAGGTCAGTGGTCTCTATCGATTGGACTTTGTAGGCACACGCTAGGTGTCTCCATCATATGTACTCGCTAGGTGTCTCTCTGATGAACTCGCCAGGTGTCTATCAGTTACACTTACTACGTGTCTCTGTCAGATACTATGTGTTTATGTTTGTTTATGTCACTTTAGGGTAGAGCACGACGACAAGCATCATCATATGACTGAAGTGACATTTTATTTAATGCGTAAAAAATAGTATTAGTCATATGTGATTCGGTTGTAAATGATCACGCTAAGACGAAATGCTGCTGTCAAATGAAGCAACTCTTCGTAAGAAAACAAAAGCGAACCAAGCCAGTAGTCAAGCCTATATTGGAAACTCACGAAAACGAAACGAAGAATAAATGGTGATCTGATCATAAACCGCTTCTTATGCATCAAGTGAATTACTATTCTACGGAAACATATTTAGTGATCCATTCAAATATTATTATCAGCAAGTGATATGTGAAAAAAACTATACTAGTTCTTCTTAACCATAACGGTAACTGCACTGCATTATCTAAAATGATAATTCCTCTTTGTCCGCTTTGCCCCACACTCACTGTCGCAGCCAATATTACCTATTCCCAAAAACTATTGCTTGAAAATGTCCGACAACATACTCTAGTTACATACACATACACATACAACTTTTATTTTTAATTTTCTAACAAACACGTCTATGAAATTCAATTGAAAAAAGTGGAAAGTTACATATTCTAAATGCGCAACATGACGCCAAGATTGATTTAGCACGCAAATGCATTCCACCCAAGCGGAAATATAATAATCCAATATGTTTTGTAACATCCACGTTCGATTGTACTAGTGGCTTGAACTTTGCCACAGTCTTCGCGTTGTCTCGGTGTCCCCTATGTGTTTTGTCTCGTTATTTCGTCAGTTTGTTTTGCTCAGTTCGTCTTCATTTTGGCATACCCTATTGGTGTTGTATATGGTCTAGTATAGGTTATTTACATTCGGTGCCCTATTTGTGTTATTTCTCCAAAAGGTTCACTATTTGTGAAAACTAGTAGCATCGTGGACAGGAGAGTGTGATATCAACAAGTCACACCAGTCGCCGTGCGAGGACAAGGGCAAGCAGCATTGAGCAGACGGCGACTCGGGCAGAAGCCGACACGGGTGTCTCAGACGTCGGCGGCCCGAACACGATGTTGTCTTCGAGTCCCTGCACGACCGGGGACCGCTGCTCGAGGTGGGCGATCAGGATATCGGACAACAGGTTCCCTACCAACACACAGTACTGGGAGGTAGGTACGAAATAAAATAAAATGTAAATATTTCACCAACATATGGGCAGGTACCTTTAAAGTAGAACAACGTGAGTAGACATGGGATTCCTTTTCCTTTAAGCCCGTCAAACTTATACTGATTCTTCAGTTGCCAACACGATGGCGACTACTTTTTCAGTTAGCAACTCAAATATAGTCGTTATGTGTATGTTCACCACCAATAGTTGGCAACATTTTTGTGGACATCTGGCACTTAAAAAATCGGTCGGTCGATGGGTAGTTGCCAACTATTTGTCGGCAGACAAACTCTTGGTAACCAAAAGTCGGTATGTATGTTGCGTTTTAGTCCTCAAGACTTACGCATCAATGTAGCCAAAACCCAGCCCAAAATAGCAACATGTTTCGATTTATTCAAATGGCGCGCTCTGGCGGATAATTTAGAGAACATATTGAATATCATGCGGGACCCAGTGTCTTTTCAAAACACCAATGAGGTATAAACTTGACATTCACTTAGTTTCGTTAGTTGATGTTAGTGGTAAATTTCTGCGAGAAATATATCGCACGCACGCACGCACGCACGCACGCACGCACGCACGCACGCAGTAACTTCTCTTACCGTACGGCACAATGTTGCGAGCGTGCTCTAGCACCATGCTGTAGCCGTCGCCGCCGCTGGTTATGAAGGAGGACGTGAATAATGTGTAGGTCTTGTTCGGGAGGAGCCCCTCAAAGCGTGGTACGTCGCAGTGAGTGCAGCGGATTCGCGCCTGTGTCACGCGTTTGCCGTTCAGCTTAGAGAGGTCGTACACGACTTTAATACCTGTAATGAACGTCTCAATCTGTACTACGACAAAAGCAATCAGATTGCAACGAAAGAGCCTCCGTGTCTACCATAATCAAACTGCCAGGTGTCGGTTTAAGACGATGCATGACGCGTCCACGTTTTGTCTGTGAAGGTGTTCCTGTAGGTTGTCCTGGTTTACAACTGGACAATCACGTTCTAGTAGTTTGCATTAACACAACACGGTGTCTACTTTTTATTTTTACTATTCTAGTCACCTTTCAATTAACTTTTTCATTTATTTTACAGTTATGTGTAGCGTTTTGGGAGCGGGAGAAGGTACACCAGTAACGTTTGGGGAGCGGGAGAAGGTACACCAGTAACGTTTGGGGAGCGGGAGAAGGTACACCAGTAACGTTTGGGGAGCGGGAGAAGGTACACCAGTAACGTTTGGGGAGCGGGAGAAGGTACACCAGTAACGTTTGGGGAGCGGGAGAAGGTACACCAGTAACGTTTGGGGAGCGGGAGAAGGTACACCAGTAACGTTTTGGGAGCGGGAGAAGGTACACCAGTAACGTTTGGGGAGCGGGAGAAGGTAAACCAGTAACGTTTGGGGAGCGGGAGAAGGTACACCAGTAACGTTTGGGGAGCGGGAGAAGGTACACCAGTAACGTTTGGGGAGCGGGAGAAGGTACACCAGTAACGTTTGGGGAGCGGGAGAAGGTACACCAGTAACGTTTGGGGAGCGGGAGAAGGTACATCAGTAACGTATGGACAAGTATTCTACATTTGTATTGACTACTCCAATGTTTTTTATTATTTATCTATCTCTTGGTGAATGTTCACCAGGATTTAAAAAGTTATTTAGTTTCGAGGGTAAAAAATATCGCTGACATTAACATTATCATAAATGGACACACCATAACTATTTATCGACCGTATTTCCACTTGTTAGTTTATTTATGTGTCAATATTAAATTAATATACACATCATAATAACAAATATTATGATTGGGTAACTTGCGACTTTGTGTAATTACAATATCGGGCAGCCCATTTGCCATGTCATAACATTATTGCTTCGTTCGTTTACCTTGAAATATGCAGACATTTTGCATTGTGAGTAAATATAATTTAAACACGGGAATAGTGATATATTTATATATGAGTAACAAAACGGATAGATCCACGAGTGAACCAAAATATGGCTATGACTGTGCAGCAAACTGATATGCGTACTGTGTAGCGACGTACCAGACATTTGTAGAAACTTGCCGTGCAGTTCACGAGGATTGTAAACTTTGACGGAATGTTCGAGCATCTCAATGATGTGGCGGCCTTCCATGTCGACGGACATGATATAATTCCTGAAGGCCAGGGCTTGCATGACGTCCTCCACGCTCACGTTGCCTAAGCGACAAACAGTCAATCATAGGTCAACACGGATAAGTAAACAGATAAAAAATACTTGTATTAAATCGGATGCATATGTATACATATGTGTGTGTGCGTGGACTGCCAGAGAACGAACGACGTATCTGGCTGTGTGGATGTAGCCTAGGGGTTCAGTCATGCGTAGTCTATGGGCATAGCCATGGGTGAACTTGCAGGGATTCCAACAACATGTCTGGTTGTATGGACGTAGCCTAGGGGCGTAGCCATGCGTCGAGTTCAGGGATACCAACAACGTACCTAGTTGTGTGGACGTGGCCTATGGGCATAGCCATGCGTAGACTTGCAGGGATTCGAACGACGTATCTGGCTGTATCGACGTAGCCTAGGGGCGTAGCCATGTGTGGAGTTCAGGGATACCAACGACGTACCTAGTTGTGCGGACGTAGTCTAGGGACGTAGCGATGCGTGGACTTGCAGGATTACCAAAAACGTACCTGGCTGATCGGACGTAGTCTAGGGCCATAGCGATGCGTGGACTTGCAGGATTACCAGCGACGTACCTGGTTGTGCGGACGTAGTCTAGGGACGTAGCGATGCGTGGACTTGCAGGATTACCAAAAACGTACCTGGCTGATCGGACGTAGTCTAGGGCCATAGCGATGCGTGGACTTGCAGGATTACCAGCAACGTACCTGGTTGTGCGGACGTAGTCTAGGGACGTAGCGATGCGTGGACTTGCAGGATTACCAAAAACGTACCTGGCTGATCGGACGTATTCTAGGGACATAGCGATGCGTGGACTTGCAGGATTACCAGCGACGTACCTGGCTGATCGGACGTAGTCTAGGGTCATAGCGATGCGTGGACTTGCAGGATTACCAGCAACGTACCTGGTTGTGCGGACGTAGTCTAGGGACGTAGCGATGCGTGGACTTACAGGATTACCAACAACGTACCTGGCTGTACGGACGTAGTCTAGGGACGTAGCGATGCGTGGACTTGCAGGATTACCAACAACGTACCTGGCTGTACGGACGTAGTCTAGGGACGTAGCGATACGTGGACTTGACATACCTGGCTGTATGTTTGCCCTGATAGAGCCGCCGTTGACGAGAGCTGCGCTGGTGGTGGCCCAGTCAGTGTCTGTGGCGGGGTGCAGCTGTTGGTACCATATCGCCGTCGTCAGTAAATTACCTGTAACAGCAAACGATACTAAATTTAATAATTTGTCACGGTTTCACCAATAGTGTGAGACCATTTCTCTTTCTCTGATCATAGAATGCCAGCCTGCATGTATATCTGTGTATCTTCTTCTCTATTATCCTCTCCCATCGTCCCTCCCACCCCACTCCCATCCCCCCCACCCCACCCCTACCCCCTCCTGGAAGCTTTGACAGTTTCCTAGTGGCCTATCCAAAGTTGGTCAAGAAGACGTTTCAGTTCTATGAACTGTTCGACTGCTCGTTCGTGCTCGAGTGCACGGACGACAACCTCGAGTGCACGGACGACAACCTCGAGTGCACGGACGACAACCTCGAGTGCACGGACGACAACCTCGAGTGCATGGACGACAACCTCTAGTGCACGATCGACAACTTCGAGTGCACGGATGACAACCTCGAGTGCACGGACGACAACCTCGAGTGCACGGACTACAACCTCGAGTGCATGGACGACAACCTCGAGTGCATGGACGACGACCTCGAGGGCACGGACGACAACCTCGAGTGCACGGACGACAACCTCGAGTGCACGGACGACAACATCGAGTGCATGGACGACAACCTCGAGTGCATGGACGACAACCTCGAGTGCACGGACGACAACCTCGAGTGCATGGACGACAACCTCGAGTGCATGGATGACAACCTCGAGTGCATGGACGACAACCTCGAGTGCATGGACGACAACCTCGAGTGCACGGACGACAACCTCGAGTGCACGGACGACAACCTCGAGTGCACGGACGACAACCTCGAGTGCATTGACAACCAAATACAGTTGGTGGTTGAAGCAGGGGATGTACGAGATGACCTTGTTCAGTCTTTGCTGTGTAACTTCTTGGACACCGTCACGTACTCCAGACATAACACTAGCACCGTCATAACATTGACTGATGATGCGGTTGACATCGAGACCTGACGTTTCCAGGACGCTCAGTATATTCGTGGCGATTGATTGCGCATCAAGCTCACCCAGTGGTGCCATATTTAACTGACGTTCCCTTGGTTCTCCATCTTCCACAAATCGTACAAAGATGAACAACGCTTCAACATTATTCTTGTCAGGTGTGCCATCACATTTTATGGTGTAGAATCCACCATCGCTGCTGTGTTCTTCATGCACAATTTTACTTCCCACAAGTTCATTCATTATGGAAAATATTTCGTTCTGGATATCCGGTTATGAGTACTTGGCATTTGCCGGATACAGTCTTCACAATTCCAGCCAGATTTTTATCGTTAGAAGCATCAAACTCGAACAGGTTCAAGAATTTGCTCCTTGAGAAATGTTCATCGGTGATTTCTTTGTCACCTCTCAAACTCATCTCATTCACAGCCAACAATCTGATCATGTCAAATATGCTATATATGTAATATCGGTTCTTCTGAATTGAGTCATGACTGACCATCACGTCGACGGAGGCGCCACCGGAATTTCTAGATTCTCGTTCAATCAAGATTGTCATAGCCTCCAAATGGGATTTCGATTTATCATGTTGAATTAAGCCCATGCCTATTTCACATGCCACATTCTACTTGTTGAAGCCATCTGCAGTATATGTATGATCCTTTAGTTTTTTAATGTAAGAAACTTCCGACAGGAGCAACAGTAGCTCTTGTCACCTTTGATGGAAAACTCCAGCCATCGATATTTGGAGTACCACACCTGGGAAAATGACCTGTTCCTGCTTCCAAACCGCGTTGCTGAATAAGATTGCAGTTTTGGTTGTGCTGACTGCTCCGTACCGAGATCATCTGGTATGTTCTGTGTTGCTGTATCTATAAGTAGATGGCTGGTTGATGGCCTTAGGCTCACCGTAGTTAGAAATATCTCTATCTATTGTTCGACATTAGTAACTAGTAAGTAAGCATAGACACAGCAGTGGTTTTGGTAAGTAAGCAGGGACACAGCAGTGGTTCTAGTAAGTAAGCAGGGACACAGCAGTGGTTCTAGTAAGTAAGCAGAGACACAGCAGTGGTTCTAGTAAGTAAGCAGGGACACAGCAGTGGTTCTAGTAAGTAAGCAGGGACACAGCAGTGGTTCTAGTAAGTAAGCAGGGACACAGCAGTGGTTCTAGTAAGTAAGCAGGGACACAGCAGTGGTTCTAGTAAGTAAGCAGGGACACAGCAGTGGTTCTAGTAAGTAAGCAGGGACACAGCAGTGGTTCTAGTAAGTAAGCAGGGACACAGCAGTGGTTCTAGTAAGTAAGCAGGGACACAACAATGGTTCTAATAAATAAGCAGGGACACAGCAGTGGTTCTAGTAAGTAAGCAGGGACACAACAGTGGTTCTAATAAGTAAGCAGGGACACAGCAGTGGTTCTAGTAAGTAAGCAGGGACACAGCAGTGGTTCTAGTAAGTAAGCAGGGACACAGCAGTGGTTCTAGTAAGTAAGCAGGGACACAGCAGTGGTTCTAGTAAGTAAGCAGGGACACAGCAGTGGTTCTAGTAAGTAAGCAGGGACACAGCAGTGGTTCTAGTAAGTAAGCAGGGACACAACAGTGGTTCTAATAAATAAGCAGGGACACAGCAGTGGTTCTAGTAAGTAAGCAGGGACACATCAGTGGTTCTAGTAAGTAAGCAGGGACACAGCAGTGGTTCTAGTAAGTAAGCAGGGACACAGCAGTGGTTCTAGTAAGTAAGCAGGGACACAACAGTGGTTCTAATAAATAAGCAGGGACACAGCAGTGGTTCTAGTAAGTAAGCAGGGACACAGCAGTGGTTCTAGTAAGTAAGCAGGGACACAGCAGTGGTTCTAGTAAGTAAGCAGGGACACAGCAGTGGTTCTAGTAAGTAAGCAGGGACACAACAGTGGTTCTAATAAATAAGCAGGGACACAGCAGTGGTTCTAGTAAGTAAGCAGGGACACAGCAGTGGTTCTAGTAAGTAAGCAGGGACACAGCAGTGGTTCTAGTAAGTAAGCAGGGACACAGCAGTGGTTCTAGTAAGTAAGCAGGGACACAGCAGTGGTTCTAGTAAGTAAGCAGGGACACAGCAGTGGTTCTAGTAAGTAAGCAGGGACACAACAGTGGTTCTAATAAATAAGCAGGGACACAGCAGTGGTTCTATTAAGTAAGCAGGGACACAGCAGTGGTTCTAGTAAGTAAGCAGGGACACAGCAGTGGTTCTAGTAAGTAAGCAGGGACACAGCAGTGGTTCTAGTAAGTAAGCAGGGACACAGCAGTGGTTCTAGTAAGTAAGCAAGGACACAGCAGTGGTTCTAGTAAGTAAGCAGGGACACAGCAGTGGTTCTAGTAAGTAAGCAGGGAAACAACAGTGGTTCTAATAAATAAGCAGGGACACAGCAGTAGTTCAGGGGAAGGTTAATTGAGTGTTAGTTGAGCCATTTTTCATTCTTTTTGATATCTAGGGCAAAATTATATTCATCTATATATCTAGTATGCATAGATAATTATATGCAGCTGATTCAAATAGATTTGGTAAGGCGGCTCTTGGTGTGGGGTAAGTGTTGAGCCACAGAGTAGCGTAAGTTAGGCAAATGCCTTATTTGTATACTTTCCATAAGCCTTGTACTAAAATTTAATAACGACTCAGCCAACACATCTACCCAATGGGTACAACACATCTCTGACAAGTCTACACGTTTAATTAAGTTGACACAATTAATTAATATATACTTATATGCTAATCGCAACCAGTATGACTCACTGCTAATATGTTGGAGCCTTGGAGCTATCCAATGTCCCAATTTGCTCAGAAAAAAATTATTCTTTGGTGTATTTTGGAGTAAAAAAAACATTCATCTTCGTTCTTTAAGCACTGCTCAACTAACCCTCCCTCAGGTCTTGGGTGGCTCAACTAGCCCCGTTTCGACAATTAAGCTTTTCTAATTAACTTCTCATTAATGTGCGAATTGACGTAAATAATCTTCTACCCTGTGCATAGTTAAACCATTTGTAAGTGATAGACAATAAAGTCTGGTTTCATGCACTGATAGTTTATACACCAGCAGACATTAATCACAATCACAAAAAGTTTCTAAACGCGTAGAAAACACACTTTTAACTCACATGTTCTGACCGTTGTGACAGATAGCATTTATTGTGCGTCAATCGTGTTCTAATAACATGTTCAATCACTGTTTGGTTCCATGTAACTGTTGCTGCTGTAGTTTCCTGGGAAACATGGGTGGCTCAACTAACCCAGTGGCTCAACTAACACTGTCTTCCCCTACTTTGCGATTCACACTGTGATGTAGACTGGAAAAGCAATGAAGTTGAAGCAGAATGCGATAAATCTATTCACAGCCGCCGCATTACCATGTTAATTATTTTAAATGCTGTAATAAAGTATTTATTTTTGTATTCCAGCGTTCGAGTGGAACAGTGTGTGCTAAACCGTTAAACATTAAAATAGGAAATATAAGATCCCGCTGCCTGCCTGATGTACACCTGTTTTGTGTAATGATATATAGTTGTGCATGTACCTGTAAGTTGCATATTACAAAAATATTATTTAAAAATATATCGAAATATATCGGCTATGTGTTTTTTTTATATTAACTTGCCAGTTTCACCTCTTTATTTTCATTAAGCCGTTTCTCAAATAAAATTGCGAATTATGGCAATGCGTTAATAAATGTATCTACTATGTCTATAACTGCTGGTATACCGTGAACCTGGTTGTCTGTGTGTTCGCTAGATGGCAGATGCTAAATGCGCCTAGCGGACAACCCGACAAGTAGCGAAGCGCAGCGTCACTTAGTTGCGCATTTCTAATTCATATTTAAGTGTTACATAATATATATCATTTGAATAACGGAAGCTGATAAATGCCTATTGCAGTTCTAGAGATAACATTATTAAAAGACACTAGCAAAAATGCCCGTCCCCAGGATGGGATAACTACATCGTCCTACCCTGCGTCAGTGTCTAATTCATGTTGCCGATGCAAAAAAAAAATAAAGGCGTTACGTTTCACACGTGGAGTCGTAGATTAATCCCTGAAAGTTTGGCGCCCGAGGTGCAAGCCGTGTAGGAGGAAAACGTTAACATAACCACATACAAACATACGCTAGCTCGATTATAGTTAGATATCTACATTTCAGTAACTTGCGTGTATTTTCCCAACTATGATGATATAATAAGGTGACTGACCGAGGGAGCACTCCCGTTCCCTGCATATTATTTCTCCCTCCAGGCGCACGTTGCTCTTCCCCATCTGCCGGTCTCTGAACGTCTGCAGTGGTCCTTGGAAGCGGTGCAGCTGCGCCAACGTTTTATTATCTGCAGACAGAGTAGAGCAGGAATGTTCAACTTACTATCAGTGGTACCACAGTCGAGGCAAAACAACCGAGGGGATTTCCATCAACGTTACATGAATACCATAATGTCATCGCCAGTGTCGACCTACCAAATCGCAGTTTAATAACAAATGCAAGTGGCCACATTTCGATTATAGTAGTCTTTTCGTCCACTGCCAGTTTGCCAGTGTTGCTGACAATAAACTAGTCATTATGAACCCCGTTCAAAGTTGACCTGACACCGGCTCGTAAATGTTATTATTAGTATTAATAATGCGTCGAATCTTATTATTCTTTCACGCATACTGTTGTGATAAAACTTTTATTTTACTTTATTTAGTCAAACTTATGCTACCAGCACAAAATTTCTTGTTATAATAATAATTATTATTATTATTACGTTGTATTCTATGTTCACTAATAGTATTTTGAAACGTTCATTTCATATCGTATTATTTTCAATCTAAATTTATCGTAACAACCAGTGTAGTATTGGAGGAGTCAGACCACAGTTGAGAATTACATTGGTGGCCATGTTAACGTTTTGTCTGAGTATAAGAAAACGTGACCATCCAAAATTCTTAAAATTATCCACAGGAACTGCCATCATCTCACTGATATACTGACCAAATTTTATCAAAAGCACATACTTCCAGCTCTTTTAAATCGCTTCAACGTGCGATGCCTATCAATTTTGACAAAAATAGCCATGTATTCATGCGCCCACGTGGCCCATAGCAGAAAAATTCCCATAAATCCCTCCGCCAGTTAAACTCTTTAAAAAATGCACTGTTGCACAGCCAATAGCTTCTACAAACGACCCTGTGGGCCTCAGAGGCACTCATGTCACATAATATTAATTTATTAAGTTCCCATTTTACAATTTCATATGCCCTACATTCGTACATACAGGAAGGTCAACTGTGGTCTTACCCCTGGAACTGCAAGTAGGCAAGTACGCGTTGATCTTTACGACATTGTCACATGATACGCAAGCATGCCCCCATCCCCACCCCCACCCCCACCCCCACCCCCACCCCCACCCCCACCCCCACCCCCACCCCCCACCTTGCGGCACGGACGAGTCGAGGAGAATCGGCTGTCCAGTCCACGAGATCACTTTGCCGCCGTCGTCGAACTGCAGCCGCAGGAAGCCGAGGTATTTGCCGTAGGCATACGCCTGCACCACCAGCACCTCGGCGCCCGAGTCTTGTTTCACCACAGTCGGGTATTTACCCTTCGGCTTGTCTTTAGAAGGGGAATTGCCTGGTAAGGGAATAGCGTCAGATTGACTTCTCAACAAGGTAAGCAGCAAGTTTATAGTAGGCCTGCGATGTAATGACACCGTTAAATTAGCGGTATTGTTGTAGCGCGTATTAAAATACATTTTAAAATATAGATATAACCCAATTGGGAAACAGCTTGTGAAACAATGTGAAACTTGGAAACTTACTGTGACTTGATTCCGTATTTTCATTTTCACTTCTCCGTGACATACGACATTTCTTGTGGACATTGAATGTGACGCCGTAAGCGCGTAACTGAAGCAAACGTTTAGAACATTGACCCACCCGTGTAAAGGAAGGTGTGCGAATGTCCGCCAACAACCACGTCGATTCCTGTCACTTGCTTCGCGATCTTCTGGTCGAGTGTGTAGCCGCCGTGTCCCAGCACGAACACCTTGTTGACGGACAGCGCTCGCAGCCGGTCGACCTCCGTCTGGATCGCTGGGACAGGGTCCAGGAAGTCAACAACACATTTCCTGCAAACACATTCATCGCACCAGAGTTATGACACGTACAAACACATTCATCGCACCAGAGTCGTAACACCTACAAACACATTCATCGCACCAGAGTCATAACACGTACAAACACATTCATCGCACCAGAGTCATAACACGTACAAACACATTCATCGCACCAGAGTCGTAACACGTACAACTGTGCAAAACGTGGAAACATAAGAAACACATCTCTAGGTCGGCATATGTTATTTTTACGTCGGTTGACTTTGACGTTGGTATTATTCCCTACATTATACATATTCGGCATTATCGTTCACATAATCATATAATGTGTGCTCTTTTTTCGGCATTATCGTTCACATAATCATATAATGTGTGCTCTTTTTTCGGCATTATCGTTCACATAATCATATAATGTGTGCTCTTTTTTCGGCATTATCGTTCACATAATCATATAATGTGTGCTCTTGTTTTAGCTAAGATATTATTTATATACTCGCTCTATCTCTAAGCCGCAG
The DNA here is from genome assembly GCA_963662155.1 of Lamellibrachia columna. Lineage (NCBI taxonomy): Eukaryota > Metazoa > Annelida > Polychaeta > Sabellida > Siboglinidae > Lamellibrachia > Lamellibrachia columna. The sequence continues at coordinate 4,945,361 of OY759270.1, read as the reverse complement.
CACACAACAATGCGGTTCAAACATTTACGAGCGCTTTACTAATTTTTTTTAACAACGTTTGTCGAGACAAAATATGGATGTTGGACTCACAACTAAGAGAACCACTTCAACGGGTGGATGCTAGTGTAGCAGGTAGAAGTGAAAACATTTGAATATTTCTGGAGGCTAATTAACACGCGTTAGCATATACTATCTGGCACACAAGGCAAAACAATGTTTGACAAATGTAGGCCTTACGTCACAAAATACACTCGAGGGACCTGATTGTGGGTGGCGCCATCTGATAATTGCAAAGTATCCCATTGTATTCACTTGCGGTGTAGCTTAAAAGGCACAAGAACAAAAAAGTGTCAAACAAACATTTAAAGTAACCCTGGCTTCATATTCGCGGACGAGGAATAGCTGACCAAGGGTACTCGTGAACCACAGATGATAATATAGTATTATGTTAGTATCATCCCTGATGGATCGTCCCTACACTCGTGGAGCTAAACTCTACCCCAGGTCTACACTCGTGGAGCTAAACTCTACCCCAAGTCTTCACCCGTGGAGCTAAACTCTACCCCAGGTCTACACTCATGGAGCTAAACTCTACCTCAGGTCTACATTCATGGAGCTAAACTCTACCCCAGGTCTACACTCATGGAGCTAAACTCTACCTCAGGTCTACACTCATGGAGCTAAACTCTACCTCAGGTCTACATTCATGGAGCTAAACTCTACCTCAGGTCTCCACTCATAGAGCTAAACTCTACCCCAGGTCTACACTCATGGAGCTAAACTCTACCTCAGGTCTACACTCATGGAGCTAAACTCTACCCCAGGTCTACACTCATGGAGCTAAACTCTACCCCAGGTCTACACTCGTGGAGCTAAACTCTACCTCAGGTCCGGAAGTAATGTAAATGTCATTTCGTTTTGTAATGACACAAATGCACGAAATCACTGACTGAATGTAAACCCATATCATCATTGACGTCATAAAACCACGTGATCGCTTTAACTTTTTTACGCGCGCTTTACGAGTAAGGCGCATTAAAAATATAATTTTATCTATAAATAAATTTTCCAATTTTTTTTTTGGCATGTAGTACATACAATATTAAACTTTATGTACACGCAGAAAAGGCATTTTATGACAATGCGATATTTCATCATGGTGCAACTCACATATATATATATATATATATATATATATATATATATATATATATATATATATATATATATATATATATATATATATATATATATATATATATATATATATATATATATATATATATATATATATATATATATATATATATATATCAGGACGCAATAATCGGTCGAATGACTTGGTGGCTAAGTGTTGTGGCGCCTACCTCGCAAAGGAACAAGTAGACGGAACAGACTAAGTGTTGTGGCGCCCACCTCGCAAGGGAACAAGTGGACGGAACAGACTAAGGGTTGTGGCGCCTACCTCGCAAAGGAACAAGTGGACGGAACAAGCAAAGTGTTGTGGCGCCCACCTCGCAAGGAAAAAGAGGAAGGAACAAGCAAAGTGTTGAGGCGCCCACCTCGCAAAGGAACAAGTGGACGGAACAGACTAAGTGTTGTGGCGCCCACCTCGCAAGGAAAAAAGAGGAAGGAACAAGCAAAGTGTTGTGGCGCCCACCTCGCAAGGAAAAAAGAGGAAGGAACAAGCAAAGTGTTGAGGCGCCCACCTCGCAAAGGAACAAGTGGACGGAACAGACAAAGTGTTGTGGCGCCTATCTTGCAAGGGAACAAGGAGAACAAGAAGTATTGTTCATCTGATATTTTAATCATGTGATACTAATTCGTAGGCGGCTCTTAGCGTGAACATAAAAACGATATGCACAGTTTAATTAAGTTGTCCGATTGACACGTTTCAACACAATGTTCAAGTTGTCATGTCTTCTAAAAGTAGGAGATTCCGGTCATTTCTCCGGTTGACTGAGGGCTGACATGTTAACCAGCGCGACCGATAAGCGCAAGCTGATTTTTATGAAAATCGGGGAGCCTAGACTACGCCTGACACATACATACATACATGCATGCATACATACATAAATACATACATACATACATACATACATACATACATACATACATACATATATATATAAATTGTATATATATATATATATATATATATATATATATATATATATATATATATATATATATATATATATATATCAGGACGCAATAATCGGTCGAATGACTTGGTGGCTAAATACTCATCCAGTTATGGCAGCCACTCGTGGATATATATATATATATATATATATATATATATATATATATATATACACACATATATATATATATATATATATATATATATATATATATATATATATATATATATATATATATATATATATATATATATATATATATATATATATATATATATATATATATATATATATATATATATGTATATATATATATATATATATATATATATATATATATATATATATATATATATATATATATATCCACGAGTGGCTGCCATAACTGGATGAGTATTTAGCCACCAAGTCATTCGACCGATTATTGCGTCCTGATGCTAGCGTTGTGATTTTAAATCAGTTAAATATCAGCAAATGTTATTGTTGGCAAGGTATCGGTATATTAAGTAGTTTGTGGCTGTGTATGTCTGTCTGCCTGTCTGTCTGTCTGTCTGTCCGTCTGTTCCCTGATATCTAAAGAATAAGTAAATTGTCCTTTTACCAAAACAATGTGTCCCTTTTCACCAATATTATTGCAGACTTCAAGGAACTCTGGATTGTTGTTGACATGTCATTATAAAAACCATTACCTGGATCCGAAGTGATTTTCGTCTCGGGTGTTGTGTAACCCACAATGCCGATCTGTTCTCCACCGACTTTCAACACCGTCGACTTGGTGAACAGGGCGTCCAACTCGGGCTCCTTGCTCGCGTCTAGGTTGGCGCTGACGACCGGCAAAGTCAGGTTCTTTAGGAAAGTCGTCAAAGTACCGACTCCAGAGTCAAACTCGTGGTTGCCGATTGTCTGCAAACGCAGTGATCATGACGCAGCTCAACGCGCTGTTTGTGTTTGTATAAATTAATAGGGCGACTACCAGGGGTAGTTTTACTGCTGTCATAGCATCGCGGTAGCTGTGTGACTATTGCAATACTATCGCGATAGTATTGCAATAGCAATACTATCGCGATAGTATTGCAATAGCATCACGGAATACGAATAGCCGGGAAAACATTCCAACCCGTCATTAATGTGCGGCGCTGTCACGTAGTAGTTTAACAAGATTTAACAAGATTGCCATCCCAAACAACAAGTTCCAGATGGCAAAGTGGACAAGGAAGCCATTGGCTTATCGAGAGTCCAATAATTTTCTCATCTATGTGTAGCCCACCTAGTTGGTAGGTAGATGTAGGTAGATGATTAAAAATGCTGAATCCGCGAATGAAGCTGTTCTAATTGATGATTGTTGATATTAGGTCGATAAATAAATATCGTTATCCAATATAGTTGATAAGTAGCCATGCTGAATTGTTTGCCAACTATCGTTACTATCGATAGTTCAATGTACTATCGACGATAACAGTCGATAGTTCAATTTATTGTCAACAGTATTGCATCATCACATCGACTATCGCAATGCAACGATAATTATGTGTATTGTTACACCTATATAAATAAAATAATTATGTGTATTGTTACACCCATATAAATGAAATAATTATGTGTATTGTTACACCCATATAAATAAAATAATTATGTGTATTGTTACACCCATATAAATAAAATAATTATGTGTATTGTTACACCCGTATAAATAAAATAATTATGTGTATTGTTACACCCGTATAAATAAAATAATTATGTGTATTGTTACACCCATATAAATAAAATAAATATGTGTATTGTTACACCCGTATAAATAAAATAATTATGTGTATCGTTACACCCATATGAATAAAATAATTGTGTGTATTGTTACACCCATAAACATAAAAAATGGTGTACTTATTATACGGTCAATAATAGGGTCATCATAGGGTTATTATATTATAGGGTCAACAATAGAATCATCATTGGGTTATTATATTATAGGGTCAACAATAGGGTCATCATAGTGTTATTATTTTATTGGGTCAACAAAGAAATTCAAATAAAGCGGAACAACGTTTAACGCGCACCACGTTATAAAGACGACATAAGAAATGCTGATATCATAGTAGTATTGATTGAAGTAGTATTGAAACATAATTAAGACTATATTATCTGATTCTATGTGCGATATTGCTTCCGAGTAACCCTTGTATTTGCGTGTGTCCACTTTAATTAGTTTGCTCACTATTCGGAACAAATTACTGCATATCATAATGTTTATTACGTGTCTTAAAAGTAACATTTTACAGGTCGATGCCATTAATTTACATGTATGAACAAGGAGGCGTCACCTTTGTTGCCTAAACACATTATATGCGTCCGCGTACGTAAGCTTCAATTATCTCGTGTCTCTAGTCGCCAAGAACGTGGCGACGATGTGGAGCCACGGGTCGTACGTACCATCGCGTCGTACCCTAGTCTCTTCATGAAGTGTGCCGCAACCTCCCCTTGGTAGTACGAGAACCAGATGGTGCCTTGGAACTGGTCCCCTGCGTCCAGCAACAGGACGTTGTCATGGGAACGCCTGATCTCCTCCACCTTCGTGTACCTGACAAATCAACCTGGGCATGTCACGTGTTTCCAGCGTCAATGTTTTGGCAAAATCACATTTTATAGTAAATGTTCATGAAACAATCCAAATATACAATTGAGGAAACAAGCACAAAATAAATGACAAAATACAAAATGGCGCCCGATTTGTCCTCGAAATAGACATCGTAGATCCAATTAGTATACTAAAACCACACGACCACCAGGGGCGTAGCTAGGAATAAATACACAAAGCACAAATCTAGGCGGACGTCTGTGTTCCTTTTTAGAAACAAAGCTGTAATAATTGGCAATCTGGTGCATCTTGAAGTCGAAATAAATGCTTCAACGACCCATTTTCTATGTAATGGCATAATTGATTATAACAGCCATTGAATTAATCGAAAGCTAAGGAAGAGAAATGTAGGCAGTGATATCGCTTGGAGTAAGAAGTGTTCACGAGACTGACATATCTATAACACAGGTTCAGTTACTAGTGGCGTAGGATCTCGCAAAGGAGGATGCCGGGGGGAGCAAGCCTAGTCACCAAGGGAGGGGAGCAAGCATAGTCACCAAGGGAGGGGAGCAAGCCTAGTCACCAAGGGAGGGGAGCAAGCCTAGTCACCAAGGGAGGGGAGCAAGCCTAGTCACCAAGGGAGGGGAGCAAGCCTATTCACCAAGGGAGGGGAGCAAGCCTAGTCACCAAGGGAGGGGAGCAAGCCTAGTCACCAAGGGGGGGAGCAAGCCTAGTCACCAAGGGAGGGGAGCAAGCCTAGTCACCAAGGGAGGGGAGCAAGCCTAGTCACCAAGGGAGGGGAGCAAGCCTAGTCTCCAAGGGAGGGGAGCAAGCCTTGTCACCAAGGGAGGGGAGCAAGCCTAGTCACCAAGGGAGGGGAGCAAGCCTAGTCACCAATGCATTGTCATCGTGAAACTTAGACATGTCTTGAGGCGAGTCAGGCACTGTCAGCGGGCGCTTTCTTGCGGTTCCTTTGTCTACCACCAGCAGCGGATCCAGGGGGGTCTTAGGGGTCTCAAGACACCCCTAAGCCATGAAGGGGGGTCTTAGACCACCCTCTGTCCGTGGCAAATATTACAGTAAAGGAACACGAAGGGGAGACCGGGACTAGTCCACCCCCGGGGCATGTTCGCCAACCGGCTGTTATTCCGTGCCGTTGCAGAATTTAGGTATTTCGGTCACACGATTAAGTCACATGACAATCAAACTACATACAGCGCAGTGTTCGAAATGACCACTGACCCTTGGGGGTCCCTAAAAATATTCTTTTCAGGCACTCTAATGGGTACTAACGCCTATGTTTATGAGAAAAAAAACTTGCTTGCTATCATAGCGACCTGTAGTTATTTTACCAACTTAGATTGAATGCACTTGTTGTAAGTCGCTCTGAATAAGAGCGCCTGCTAAATGACTAAAGTGTAAATTGTGGTCTAAACCATTGTTACTGGAGTAATGCGCTTGCAGACATAGTGCTCTGTAATTCTGAGAAGTAAAATGCCAAGGTAAAATGTCCCTCAATTAGATATTCATTGGTGGCATTACTGCAGACACCCTTAACCACATAACACACACTCATCAATGATATGACTGGAACGATTTAAGATGTTTTAAAAAAAATTAACTGAATGACAATAGAATGACCTGAATGAATCAGGTAAACTACCAGTATGATGATGTCGAGTCCTGCGAAAGCTGTCGAGTTCTTGCTGCAAGATCGATCGAGTTCTGCGAAAACCATTGAGTTCTTGTTGCGAGATCGATCGAATTCTGTGAAAACTGTCGAGTTCTGCGAAAACCGTCGAGTTTTAGCACAGACGAACCAGAGTAGCCTCACACGCAGCAACATATGCAACAGCGGAAGGGTAATTACATCGGTACTACGATGAAATGTGGGACCCCCCAAGCTTACATTTTTCTTTCTTATGGGAGGCCCCTCTTGCCTTATGGCAGGGCTCCCCAGACCCGCCTCATTTCGAACACTGATGCAGCGGGAAACTGACGTCCACGAGTTGCTGGCTGGAAAGTTGTGAACTAGAAAACTGATTTTGGTGACTGAAAGTATTTAGTTTTTTTTCGATCAAATTTCAGTACTTATAAGTGGCATTGGTCAGACATTCAGAATGCTCAGTAAGGCCCTAATATCAGATATATTGTTTGGATCTTGCGTTGTTGCTCTATCCAGTGTCAGTGGTATTTAGTTGCCGCCTACCAAATATGTTTCTGTGTTTGGGCACGTCCGCCTATGTGCTACGGGGCAAGTTCGCCCCTACGATATCTGATGTCAAATGCTCAGGCTCACTTCTGAACATAAACACACTAACATGCACTCTAATAAAAACTTCCTATCGTCCAGTTTGGTATTATTTTCTAGTAAAAAAGTGACGAAACCAGATTTTATTTCATCATTTTCTAGCCGATGCAGTGCCAAACGTTGTTTTTTTTTTATTTGCCTGGTTTATTTCTTAGATACCACATAATTTTTTGAGTTTCTAACAAATGTGTGTCACAAACATGACCTATTTTGACATAAAAAATAAGACAAAACTGCACTGTTCTTGTGTATTTGCTGTTTAAAGTACGTGTGGGGCGAACTTGTCCCGGCCCCTGGACGGACTTGCCCCGACATGAGGCAAGTCTGCCCATGCTTGGGTAGGTCTACTAAGAGTCAGATTTGGATATTGGCTTGTAACAGTTTTGGCACTTGTTGTTAGCACAAATGTGGAAAAGATATTTTCATTCAATTTAAGGCTGAAACTGATCCTCTAGCTCTACAAATACAGTCTCCAGATCTATTAGAGTGTCCATGGAAGCGGACTAGCCCCGGTCTCCCCTATAGGTCTACATCGGAACTAGTGTCAATGTAAAGACTGAAGTATTAGCAGCCGGCTAATATTAACCCTTATGTAAGTAGAACGACACATGTGTCGCCCCCCCCCCACCCCCGGTTCGCAAGTAGAATGACATGACTACGACTGACTGAGACTCCCCCCCCTGCTAACAAACCTAGATCCGCCCCTGACCACCATTGTGCGGCTTGCTACAGCAACGTCAAACAAAGCATTCTACACTTCTGGTCCTCTGCTGCTACGTATTGCATTGATGATGATAATAATAACTTCTGGTCCTCTGCTGCTACGTATTGCATTGATGATGATAATAATAACAATAATAAAAGTACTTATATAGCGCCCGATCAATCGAGATTGCTCTCAGGCGCTTTACATACATAGTAGTATTTTACAGGCCATAACATTGCTAAGAGAATCATTTTACTGAGAATAATCTACACAAACGCTAAACAATGCTAACAAAATAACCATGTTAAAATATTCTATAACACTACTTTAAATATAGTTTGAAAATACAAGTAAAAGTAAAAAAATATCATGAAACTGCCAACAAATTAAATATACTAATATATTAGAAAAACTACTTTAAATATATTCATTTATACAAGTAAGACACAGAATATAACCATAAAAACGCTAAATACAATTATACAAAATTTCTTAAGAACTATACTTTAAATAAGTTCAGTAATACAAGTGAAAATAATAAAATAAATATGCTAAGAAAATAATATATGCAATATCTAATGAATGCACATAAAATTTCCTCATCGGTGAGTTATAAAAAGCTTGTTTAAAAAGGTGAGTTTTTAAAAGTGTCTTGAACGCTTGTAATGGTTCGCTGTCCTCAGAGAAGGTGTTAAATTGTTCCATAGAACAGCTGAGCAAACAGCGAGACGGTGATCACCGCGTGTGACAGTCAGTGAAGCCGGTACGAGTAAAAGCGCTCGCAGCGAAGCATTTTCAGGTTGCTATCAAATTGCACACCCAAACTACGCACACCCAATGAAAGTTGAATTCGATGACCGGCTACTGTAATGTATACGTCGGCAGGCAGACTGTCACGTTGATGACCGGCTACTGTAATGTACACGTCGGCAGGCAGCTGTCACGTTGATGACCGGCTACTGTAATGTATACGTCGGCAGGCAGACTGTCACGTTGATGACCGGCTACTGTAATGTATACGTCAGCAGGCAGACTGTCACGTTGATGACCGGCTACTGTAATGTATACGTCGGCAGGCAGACTGTCACGTTGATGACCGGCTACTGTAATGTACACGTCGGCAGGCAGACTGTCACGTTGATGACCGGCTACTGTAATGTATACGTCAGCAGGCAGACTGTCACGTTGCTTCGCTGGGAAGAAGACGATCGCCTCAGATTTCTCTGTGTTAAGTTTAAACAGGTTTTTGGTCAACCATGCAGCCACTTCCGCTACACACAAGTCCACCTTCTTCAGTGCCGCCACAATGGTTTCATCTCATTCAAGTGTAAGGTAGATTTGAGTGTCGTCAGCATAACAATGATACTGCATACCGTGTCTAACGACAATATCTCCGAAAGGTTTGGTGTACATGCAATGCAATGTAGGGCCCAACACAGACCCTTGTGGGACGCCACACGTCAAGATTGAATCAACCGACTCGGCGCTTCCCACTGCATCTTTCTGATACAGTTCCCTGATGTACGATTGCAGCCACGCAAGCGCCTTGTCGGTGATGCCGAATGAGTGTTCAGGTCGAGTCATCAACAACTCATGATCGACTGTATCAAATGCGCACGACAATATATATATATATATATATATATATATATATATATATATATATATATATATATATATATATATATATATATATATATATATATACAGTATATAACATATACTTTGAGCTCACAAATATACAGTACGTCCGAAAAATTCCAGATCCAGGGGAGCCCCTCCTCCCCCCCCCCCGCGGACGCCCATGAGTGGGACCTGGTCGTTAGTTTAATAGTCATAGAGCACACTGCTAAATGCAAATGTCGTTTTTATGACTAGAGGCCGACGCAGTTGATATATTGCCACATGATTTATTACGTGCAAAATCACTCAGTTGTATAGCAGTTTTCATACCGTAAGAGTATTAATTGAACCGATTTAACAATACTCTTGTTATAGCGCCTACATCCTCACTAACACGAGCTCAGAGGCAAACAACAAAAATGGTGATAAATTCCAGCCTAGCAGGCGTTATCACATTGCACAACTAACTTTAAGACAAATTAGTTCTGACTCAACGGACGACGACGTTACCTCCGAGCGACGCCGCCGTAACAGCGACTCGAGGCGGCATCCTTTGCCCTGCACGGCGAGTTGTACGCGTTCGACTGCTCGAAGTGCGCGTGCACGTCGTTCGTGTGCAGCAACGTCACGTCGAACGTGGCCAGGGCGACGCCAGGACAGCAAAGAAGCCAGATGGAGACGGCCAAGCAGCGCGCGACTCCACGGCAACAAGCCATTTTGCAACGACCGTCTCAGTCTACGTGGCGGCTCTTAAATAACACTCGTTTTGGTATATTCACCTTTCACACGTCACGCTTCGAGTCACGGGAAAGAAAGCAGAACGCGCGCAAACACAACGACGATTACACAAAGCATGTTATCACTTTACACGTGACTCCACGCGTGGACAAAGCGTATCTATTTATACATCAAAACCAAACAAGACCTTCCTAAACATCATATCAAGTTGGAATATAAAGTCAATTAACTAAGACTTGTTTAATGTGCAAGTCAATAACTTTGCTTTGTGCATTGTCAACCTTGCCTGTTTAACGCCAAGTTCTTCTGCACAATTCAATGACATGCCACGACGTATTACATTAATGATCGTTCGGTGACTCGCTACGAACCTTATTAAGAGTCCTTTTGCACCTGTTATATATACTTTTTGTGCTGCCACCCAGCGGACAACGATGACATAAGCGCTAAGCGCTTACACTTGTACTGTTCAACCAACCTCGTTGTGTCATTCGTGGCTTATCCTGATTTATCTAAATTACATATGATATGACAGGGGCGGATCCAAGGTTTAGAAAAAGGGGGGTCCACGGTAATATATGAAGCGCCGAAGGCGCGAAACGAGGCATGAAGCGCCTCAAGGTGTGTGTGGTAGGGGAGTATCCCCCTTCCTACCTCGGGGTGTGCGTGGTAGGGGAGTATCCCCCTTCCTACCTCGGGGTGTGTGTGGTAGGGGAGTATCCCCCTTCCTACCTCGGGATGTGTGTGGTAGGGGAGTATCCCCCTTTCTACCTCGGGGTGTGCGTGGTAGGGGAGTATCCCCCTTCCTACCTCGGGGTGTGTGTGGTAGGGGAGTATCCCCCTTCCTACCTCGGGGTGTGTGTGGTAGGGGAGTATCCCCCTTCCTACCTCGGGGTGTGTGTGGTAGGGGAGTATCCCCCTTCCAACCTCGGGGTGTGTGTGGGAGTGGAGTATCCCCCCTTCCTACCTCGGTGTGTGTGTGGCAGGGGAGTATCCCCTTCCTACCTCGGGGTGTGTGTGGTAGGGGAGTATCCCCCTTCCTACCCATTTGACGTTTTTTAGACAAAACACTTGAAATTGTGTAATTTGGGACGCCAACAATCTGGTTTTAATCGAGTTAGGGCCTAATGTGATCAGCCGAAAATTCAGACATGCGACATCGTACATGTACAATACGGATGTTTGGGAAGAATACGGCCTTGGGCCGTGTCCCGTTTTAATACGGATTTGCTGAAAATATAAAAATCGTGATAAATTAGTCCTATATATTTTCTTGTATGCGTATAACTTCAAATGTCAAATTTACAGTAGACGAGGTGCAACTACTGTTGAGTCTAGAGTTTCGGCAAAACACGGTGGATTTTGTTTCATTTACACCTGTATGTAGGCCTATTCTAAAGGAGTATACTACAATTGACTAAACCAGCACGTAGTCGTATTAACTCTGTATCGGCATTATTGCAAACGATAGTACCAATATATATTTATTCGTACGACAATGTGTACAGTTCAATTACAATTGAAATATCTTTGCACACAAAGAGGCTAACACGTCTTTGACAAAAAAAGTGCTATACGCATTGTCTGTATTATTCAGCACATCCTTTGACAAGGAAACTGTGTTTAATAGTTTCTCATCCAGCCAGCCCCTTCTGATAGTGGTTCTGAATGATACAATAAAAGTCGTTAGGTTTCATATTATAGAAAGTCGTGGCATCAAGTTTGAACTGAGACAAAGTGTAACTTGTAGACATATATAAACCAATACCCCGAAGAGCTAGATTGCCCTCTCAAGAGAGTCTATCCAAACTGTTGCTGTATTTTAAACTACTCTGTGTAAAGCGCACCATTTGATTCATGGTCTGAATTTTAATCGGGAGACATTCTGCTAAAAGTAGTAGTAGTACCATATAATAACAGTGAGTGCAAACTGGTAGATTAGAACGTATCCTGAGATATTTGCGCCAAGTAAATTAAAATGAAACATACACCATAGAAAGAGGAACGGTGTGACATTACTAATTGACGTTGTGTGCTTATATTACAAACCCAAAACTGTAAATGTAGTGATTAGCACATCCGCCTTTCATGCCATAGTTCTGAATTCAAGACGCAAATCGGACACGGTACATGTGGTGCTTGGCGATAAAGTTCTGAAAAGGCTAACTAGTTGAATGAGACTTCAAAAGGACGTAACATTCTAACCACAATATAAGTATAAAGACTATAGTCAGTTAATAGAAGGTTGCCGGGGGCTGGAAACAACTAGTTACTAGAAACTCTGTTTATATCAGCTGTGTTTTAATAACTGTTGTTCAACTGTGTGTGCGCGCTTGTGCGTGTGTGTGTGTGTGTGGGGCTGGAAACAACTAGTTACTAGAAACTCTGTTTATATCAGCTGTGTTTTAATAACTGTTGTTCAACTGTGTGTGCGCGCTTGTGCGTGTGTGTGTGTGTGTGTGCGTGCGTGCGTGCGTGCGTGCGTGCGTGCGTGCGTGCGTGTGTGTACGTACATGTGCGCGGGTAATTTTGTTAACAATTACACCATAATGATTTATTGACTGAGTAGCCTTGTTTCGTGCTCTGTTCCTGGCTGGTCACAATGTGTAAATGACGTCCCAACATTCTGGCCATTCCTTCGACGACAACCGCATCAACCCGGAATACCTGGCTGCAATGAGAAAGAGGGCTTACTCATTGCAGCCAGGTATTTTTTTTTCACGGGGAGACATGGTCAAACATGAGGTGGGCGTGCGTGCGTGCGTGCGTGCGTGCGTGCGTGCGTGCGTGCGTGCGTGCGTGCGTGCGTGCGTGCGTGTGTGTGTGTGTGTGTGTGTGTGTGTGTGTGTGTGTGTGTGTGTGTGTGTGTGTGTGCGTGTGTGTGTTTTAGTAGTAGTACTACCGTGTTCGTCATTCGCGATGGACGTCCGTCGACGACAAGAAATTGTTGGCGCCACACTTGAAAGGCTTTGAAGATTACATCAAACCTAAGTCGAGTTTCCGCGTTTCCCGATACTATCTACGAGCACTAAAACAAGACTCTCACGAGTCTGTTGACGCATTCATGACGCGAGCTCGCTTAATCGGACAAAGAAGAACAACTACTAGACACACTCATTGCCGGGCTACACAGTAGCAGGCAGTAAACAAACAAAGCCCCCAATACAGGAAGATGGAAAAGACAAAAGCCGATCTTCTTGGTTGCTATAATTGTGAAAAAACACACACTAAAAGTGACACATGTCCGGCGGCAGAACCACTGTGCTTGCACCTGTTGCAAGAAAAAACACACACTAAAAGTGACACATGTCCGGCGGCAGAACCTACCTGTCGCACTCTTAAGGGACACTGTGCTTGCACCTGTTGCAAGAAAAAACACACACTAAAAGTGACACATGTCCGGCGGCAGAACCTACCTGTCGCACTCTCAAGGGACACTGTGCTTGCACCTGTTGCAAGAAAAAACACACACTAAAAGTGACACATGTCCGGCGGCAGAACCTACCTGTCGCACTCTCAAGGGACACTGTGCTTGCACCTGTTGCAAGAAAAAACACACACTAAAAGTGACACATGTCCGGTGGCAGAACCTACCTGTCGCACTCTCAAGGGACACTGTGCTTGCACCTGTTGCAAGAAAAAACACACACTAAAAGTGACACATGTCCGGCGGCAGAACCTACCTGTCGCACTCTCAAGGGACACTGTGCTTGCACCTGTTGCAAGAAAAAACACACACTAAAAGTGACACATGTCCGGCGGCAGAACCTACCTGTCGCACTCTCAAGGGACACTGTGCTTGCATCTGTTGCAAGAAAAAACACACACTAAAAGTGACACATGTCCGGCGGCAGAACCTACCTGTCGCACTCTCAAGGGACACTGTGCTTGCACCTGTTGCAAGAAAAAATGAGACCAAAAGAGTGGAGCAAGACGCCAACAACAGCCCCAGAACCGGTCGAAAGGCAATCGAGGCTACTGTGGAAAGAAGAAAGTGCATACCGGTAATGACAATGGTGACAGCGACAAAGCGGATGACGATTTGTGCTCGATACAATCGAAACTACGCCGCTTGCAAAACTTGAATCCATATTCAAAGAAGGAAGCAAGTCCCACGCATTCGCTGAGATAAGTTAATTGATGCACAATTGAAGATCAACGCACTCTGTCGCCGGAAGAAGGCAACATTGCTCGCCTTACAGTCCCTTATCGGCACGCTCAATTTTGCGGAGGCTTATCGATCTTACACGAGGGGTGCGGGGTAAATCACATTTTATACGCTTAAACCGGGAAGCTCGAAAGGATTTGGCCGCCTGGAAACTGTTTCTTGTCTCTTTTAACGGAGCATCTCTCTGCCTGCCCAATACGTGGACATCGTCGAACTGTGTCGATTGTTGTCGGATGCCAGTGGGTCTGGGTCTGCTGCAATTTGAGGCAGTCGGTGGTTCCTAGGATCCTTCACCAGGTCTTTGGTCTGCAGCAATATCGCGATCAAGTAGCTTTTACATGTAGTGTTAGCTGTCCGTTTATGGGCAACTCATCTCCGTGTATGGGCGACTCGTCTGGCTAACTCGCGTTTACTGTTTATGCGTGAAAATATGAGTGTCGTTCCCGGAATGTGCCGGACTAGAAAGCATGTTCCCGGAAAAAAACTGACGTTATCGCCGATGCCCTATCCCTTGTCCAGAACGAGGCCGCGCACCAGAGGGCTCCTTGGCTCGATCGCGACCCAGACTATTTGCCGCCGGAATTCCTACCTTGGTGAACAGTGCAGGCGCCTTCACTGCAGCATCTTTGGCTCCTTCTACCCGGGCGATGTATTCGCGGTGGGCAACCCAGTTACATGACTTTGCTGTGATCTATTTCCCCGGGAAGCCATGGTTTCCTTCCTCCGTTCCTTTATTGTGTACGTTTATTGTGCATCTCCCTCGTAACGGCTCATCGCCAGCCTCTGTTACTTCACGTATGTCGGCCATTTCCTCCGTAACGGCTCATCGCCAGCCTCTGTTACTTCACGTATGTCGGCCATCTCCTCACTAACGGCTCATCACGGGCCTCTCTTACTTCACGTATGTCGGCCATCTCCTCCGTAACGGCTCATCGCCAGCCTCTCTTACTTCACGTATGTCGGCCATCTCCTCAGTAGCGGCTCATCGCCGGCCTATGTTACTTCACATATGTCGGCTATCTCCTCAGTAACGGCTCATCGCCTGCCTCTGTTACTTCACGTATGTCGGCCATCTCCTCCGTAACGGCTCATCGCCTGCCTCTGTTACTTCACATATGTCGGCCATCTCCTCAGTAACGGCTCATCGCCTGCCTCTGTTACTTCACGTATATCGGCCATCTCCTCCGTAACGGGTCATCGCCTGCCTCTGTTACTTCACATATGTCGGCCATCTCCTCAGTAACGGCTCATCGCCTGCCTCTGTTACTTCACGTATATCGGCCATCTCCTCCGTAACGGCTCATCGCCTGCCTCTGTTACTTCACATATGTCGGCCATCTCCTCAGTAACGGCTCATCGCCTGCCTCTGTTACTTCACGTATGTCGGCCATCTCCTCCGTAACGGCGCATCGCCTGCCTCTGTTACTTCACATATGTCGGCCATCTCCTCAGTAACGGCACATCGCCAGCCTCTGTTACTTCACGTATGTCGGCCATCGTCTTTTTTCACAAATTATTTCACCTCCCGGATCCGACAGGTGAGTTTCTAGTCCGGCACATCCTACTTGGGGCACACAAGGAATTTTCCCATGTTGACTCTAGACTCCCCATTACTATACCCATATTACACGCGCTGTGCGACTCCACGTGTCACGTGACTCAGACATCCTATCATGCTTGTCTAGTCCGAGTTATCTACCTATTCGTGTTTCATGCTTTCCTTCGCATCGGGGAAGTCACTAATTCCCGCAATAACATAAAATGTTCACAACTCACGGTACTTTCGGACTCCCTCATCATAGTTTTCCAACAGTTCAAACACCACTTTAGTTCACACATCTCTACTTCCATTCCCAGCTCACAGAACGCCTACTGCCCAGTGGCGGCGCTCTCCCTCTGTTCACTGCCAGGAGGGGCCACAGTGAAGGCCCTTTGTTCTGTGAGCCGGGTTTACCCCCCCCCCCATCACCCCTTCACAGTTAAACTCCTGGCTGTCTGGCTAGTTATCTTGGGCCTCTCTCCATCACCTCAACATAAAAGCACACAGCTTCCGTATCGGGCCAGCTACTCGCGCCTCAGCTCAGGGATATTCCTACGCACGGATCCAACGGATGGGCCGTTGGGTATCTTCCGCTTTCAAAAAATATATTCGCATCACCTCTTTCGAAACACTGTGAGCTTTCATTGCATATATTTTTCAGCCTGGCATTGGGAGGCGTTGGGAGGCGTGCAGCTTTCCTGTTCTTCCTTTTCGGTGGGGGTTTTAGGTTATTTGCGGGCTCTGTGTTTGCCCAGCTCTTCAGCTTTTGGCCGGGGGTTGGGGTACAATACCAGACAATCCCCTTGCTGCAAATCCATTGTTCGGAGGAACTTATCTAGATACTCTATTATTCCCACTATCGCTGTATCCACTAATACTATGAGTCACTTAATTACGGGAGTTGCACATGTATATAAGTATGTATGTATTATGTGCTACGTGTATATATGTATATAAGTATGTATGTATTGTGTGCTACGTGTATATATGTATATAAGTATGTATGTATTGTGTGCTACGTGTATATATGCAAGGTTACTAGCAACTGGCAGGTACATCTATACTTTCTGTTCATGCTGATAGCAATGTTAGAATCTGGTGGCTCTGTGACGTGCCCAGCTGTTCATCACTTTTGGTCAAGGAGGTAGAGAGAGGTTGTCCACGTGTCCTGCTTTTCGGCTTTGGGCCGGGAGCGGGATGCGAGGATATCTTTCTCGCGGCACGCCGTCAAACTTTACTCAGTCGTAGGCCGACTCGCCAGTCACAGCTACTGCATGTGTACAAGGTGGTACTTACTTATGTTTCTTCTTTACTTGGCTTTCCCTGTGAGACAGTGACGGGGGGGTTACGTCATCCGACCTGGTGTGCGAGTCTTCCAAACAGGTTTCACGATTTTTAAAGGGAGTTCACAAATTGTTTTTTCTCAAATTGTGTCTAATTCTTCCGCCAGCATCATCTAATTTTTCCGCCAACATTATATCTGGCTACTAGCTCGCACCGGCTAGATTTTTATTGGTGGTATGTAGGGGAGGGTTGCCGGGATTGGGACCCCTAACGATAAATTTGAATACGTCAATATACTAACATACAGTTTATATTTTATTTTCAAAACCAAGCTATTAATCACAAGAAAATCATTGATGAATTTTAAAAAAAATTAATAATTTTTTTTTACAAAACAGTCCACTCGTGGCAACGGTTTCCTCGATTGGACCACCCTATGTCTTCGATTGGACCACCCAATGTCTTCGATTGGACCACCCAATGTCTTCGATTGGACCAAAAGTAAAAGCATCATTATGAATTGACACTTAAGTAACATATAGTGTTCATTATAACAATGATAGTTATCATTAATTAAATACAATATACTAATAAATACAATGGATGCATTGACAGGATGCTTGACTTCCTCGACCTCCACCCTTGGAAGAACGACGCAGGCAACTTAGGCTGATAATGCTGTACAAGATAGCAAAAAAGGTCCCAGCCCTACCTGCGGACGCCTTCCTTACAGTAGCCAACAGAAACAGGGGTACAAAACGAGGGGTACAAAAACTCACAACATTCTATAAAGATAAGCAAACAACAACAGCCGCTGCTTCAAAGTACCCCCTTCCAAGACTGATTAATATAGAGGCTCATTCTTTGTAAAGACCGTCCTCACCAACCTGCCCACACTCAACGCCTTTTTGTCTGCATTTGGGAGGCAGAAGGTTGCAGTAAACGGCTAGCAACCTTCTCCAAGTTTTTATTCTTTTAACTATGTTTTATAAAGTATTTTATTTTATATATATCCAAATGCGCTGCGCACACCCCAAACGTTACATTAATAGCCATGGTCGGCTTCTGTGATGCATCCACATAAGTCCTCGAGGGCTGACAATGGAAGTGTGACCCTCTACATTTCCTCCACTAGTCTTCTTGGAGGTTGCCGGGTGCGACCGCCAAGTCGCCGTACAGCGGGTGACGGAACAGGGGTCGGTGGCGGAACCTCAGCGGCCGGTGGCGGAACCTCGGCGGCTGGTGTGGGTGGGGGTGCGGTCAGCTGGAGCATCTCACGACTAGCACGAGGAGGCTGCCTGGCACCGGACTCGGGCCTGGCCGGGGTCGCAGGCACGGGTGTAGTCGGCCTGGGTAGGGACGACATTGGGTCGGCGGGCTGGGTTGGTGTCTCGGGTAGCATGGGCGACGGTGGCATGGTCGTGGCGAGGGGAATGACCGATGGTGAGTTGATCAACGGGTCCCTGGCGATATGCGGCGAGTACTGGCGTAGGTGCTTCCTGTTGCGGAGCGTGACACGCCCCGACCCGTCCACTCGTATGACGTATTGGTCGTACTGTCGTACCTCAACCACGATTCCGGTGCGGTCCCACTTGGTTGGATGCGGGCCAACCAGGTTATGTAGCCTTACGCAATTGCCGATAATGAGTGGAGGTAGGACCCGTGTGTGCTCCGACAGTCGCTTATGTGCCCTCATGTGTCGGATACGTAGTGCGTCCTCTCTTGCTTGCAGTGTCTCGCGCCATGTCCATTGGGGTAGGTACTGTCCAGGCGGCACTGGGATGAAGTCCCGGATGCGGCGTCCAAAGATGATTTCGGCAGGACTGACCTTCGACATCGGATCTGGCGTTTTTCTGTAGGCTAACATGGCCCGTTGGAATGCGTCGGTGTTCAGGGAACCGCCTGGGCCCGTGCTGCCAACCAGCATCCGCTTGACCGTTTTCACTCCGACTTCTGCCCTGCAGTTGCTGTGTGGGTTTGCTACGCTGTTGATGCGGTGACGTATACCCCAGTTCTTGAGGAATGTCTTTGTAGCGCCTGCCTTGAACTCAGGTCCCCCGTCCGATGAGAGCTCCTCGGCGATGCCGAAGGTCACGAACACTCGTCGGAGCGCGGCAATGAGGCCTTTGGAGCCCTCTGCGATCTCTTCTACGATAGGCCAATTGGAGTATCTGTCTACGGCGACGAGGTAATGATGACCGCCGTGGCTGAAGTAGTCAGTGCATATCGCCTGGAAGGGGTAGACTGGTCGTGTTGGAGGTGTAGGTGGCGGGTTTGGTTGTATCGGGGCCATGCGGTTGTACGCTGTACAGCGTGCACGTGTCTCTTCAATTGCCAAAGTCATACCTGGCCAGAAGAATGACCCCTCTGCTCGCGACACCATCATCGAAACACCCTGGTGAGCCGAGTGGAGTGCCTGCAAGACACTTGCTCGGAGAGTGGGTGGTATGACGATACTGTCCTTGTAAAGGATGACGCCGTCATAATCGGTTATCTTCTCCCGGTACTGGTAGTACGTGCGGGTGGCACTGGGCATGGCTGATGGCGTGTCAGGAAAGCCGTCGTGGATGGCATCCACTAGAGCAGACATGTCGGGGTCGCTCGCCGTGGCAGTGCGCACATCATCCCATGTGACCGACTTGATGAGTTCCGTGGCCGTGGACGCGCAAGGCTGTGAGCAGCGAGGTGGCGCCGGGTCGTTGCGGGATCGGAGTGCTGCGAGGGCTGCCGCGGCCACATCATTGGGCAGGTCGGGAATCTCGGCAATGCCCACCGGGTCCCGTGATAGGGCGTCTGCGACGGTGTTGCGGACGCCGGGGATGTGGAGCACGCGAAATTGATACCGCAGTTACTTCTCCTTAATGTTCCGCAAGCGAGGGTTTGGGATGTCGTCGAGGGCGCGGTCACCCAGCACCTTGATTAGTGGCTTGTGGTCTACTGCTACCATGAGGTCCGAACATCCCAGGGTGAAATGTCGAGCCTTGTCAAGGGCGTCTACAACTGCCAGTGCCTCGTCCTCGATGGGGGCATAACGTGACTCAGCGCCGTGTGTGAAACGGCTGCCCATCAGCACTACTTTCCAGCCCGACTTGCAGCAGAACGGTCGGACACCAGCGCAGTCACAGTGTTTCTGGACTAGCCAATACCCGAGCCCTTCCTTAGACCAATCCGTGGCAAGACATGTCGGGCGTGACTGGTCGAAGATCTCGACCCCATGCCTGATCTGGTTGATGATCACGATTTTCGACTGCTTGAACAGGTGATCCAAATGTTCTGTCCAGGCGAACGGCTGATCTGGCTTCAGGAGGCCGCGGAATGGTTGCATGTGGTCCGCCACGGCGAAGGCATAAGCCACCTGGTTGACGAGGCCGAACCAGCTTCTGATGTCTGTGACATTCATCGGTATCGGGAAGTCCTTTATCGCCTGCAATACATTCGAGCATGGTTTCACTGACGTGGGTGATATCTCAAAGCCTGCAAACTCGACGGTGTCTTTGGCGAATACAAACTTGTCTGGATTCTGCGTGATGCCATTGCGGCCATACGTGTCCAGCCACTGCACTGCCTGCCAAAAGGCCTGCTCGATGTTGTCCGCCCACAGTAGGGTATCGTCGATGCATTTTGTCTTGTTGGGTATGTGGGCGACGATCTCATCGAACCGCAGTGTGAAGCCATCGCCAGACGCCACGTATCCTTCGGGTGCAGAGCGGTATCGATAGCGGCCCCAAGGCGTTATGAACGTCGTGAGGTGCCGGTCGTCGGGGTGGAGTGGGACAGCGTGGTAGCCGTTCCAGGCGTCACACACCGTTTTTTTTTGTTCCATGAGGCACCGATCTCGCTTGGTGAAAGGGTCTCTGGGTGTGGTCTCCCTGGTGGCACTAGCGTTGAGGGCCTGGAGATCCACAGTCCGTCGAGGCTTCCCGTTCTTCTTTGCGCCAATAACCATGCGATGACACCAGGTGACAGGGGTGCCAGTTGATACCTCCTCGATGACGCCCATACTGCAGTCTTGGTCGAGGCCGGCCTTCACGTCGCTTCGCCAGTGAATTGGGACATCGATCGGTGTGTGGCATGCGACAGGCTTAGCGTCTGGGTCAACCATTAGTCGGAGTGGCGGGCCCTCCATCGGTCGAAGAGGTTGGTGGTGACACGTGTTAAATGTGCTAGCCTTGTAGTGCGACAGCAACCACTGCTCCACTTTGCTGCGGTTGTCCTCAATGGCTGGATAGGGCAGCCCTTGCGGAGGCAGTGGTGGAGTTTGACGGCGGGGGCACTCACAGGCCGCGGTCATCGACGACTCTGAGGCGGCGCTGCACGTGCTCAACTCCGCTAAGGGCTGTTGGCTTTGGCCGACGCCAGGGAAGTTACGCGGCACAATGCCTAACGCCACACACGCTCCTCGAGACAAGAAGAAGTCGCTCGTGTCTCGACATATTTAGACAATTTGGCGTGTTTCTGTGCCACTTGGAGAAGCGGAATCTGATAGGCGCAAGGCTATCGCCCCAATTATGTCCAGATTGTTTCCGTTGGCAGCTGACATCTGCAGACGTGTTTTGCTCAAGTATCGCTCGGTGAGTCCAAGCTTGGAGAGTAGATTCGTCCCAGCCAGGCACGATTGGCAGCCTGTATCAGCCACTACCGACACCTACGCCGCCTTAGTCGGGCGCCTCAATGGCGTGCGGAGGCCGAGAGCGCGAGTGTCGCATGGGTAGTGAGTGGTGTACAACGACATTGTAGGTTGTGGGGCCGAGGGTTTCTTCACCCACGTGTCTTGAGTAGTGTTGTAAACGCAGTGTTCGAGTTCGAAGTCCCCGAGGTTTCAGACGATCTCATTGTCGACAGGCGGCGCGTTCTCCACGCTGCATAGTGATTGGAAGAAAGCTGTAGCGGTTTCCCTCTGTGGTGACCGGCGCGGGCGGCGTTGCACGTAGTGTGTGCCGGCCGTTGACTTTTTTCTGCATACGGTCCCAAGGTGACCTTGCTTGCCGCATTTGGTGCAAGTTTGGCCGTATGCCGGGCAGTTATCAGACCGCTCGTCCCTGCTGCTACAATGGCCGATCTGACCGCAGTGTGTGCATAGCGGAGTAGGCAGGGGTGGGGGTGGGGCATGTTGTTTGAAAACCGCTCTCTGCTGTTTCCGGAAGGAGCTGATCGGGGAAGCCGCCTCTGACCCTTCGCTCAGCTGCTGGATGGAAATCTTTCCCGATTCCTTGCCCTCGACAAACGCCTCGACCTCTTCGAGAGGTGTACTCGGTCCCTTCACGATCAGACAATCCAGTTTGATGTCATGATCAGCGCAGCCCAGGATGACCTGGTCCCGCACCACAATGTCGCTGTAATCTGCCCCAACGCATGCGTCGTGGTTCGGGCAGCTCGGGCACTGACACTTGATGACGAACTGGCAAACTCGCGCTTGCCCCTTGAGTCGAGCGCTGTAGACGCGGACAGGTTCGTCTCGGTCCTGCAGCATCTTTGACAGAACGTCTCGGGCTACCATTGCATTCTCGGCGCACACCGCCAACTTCTTAATGTTGGCCAGTAGGTCTCGTTCGCTGCAGGAGGCCAGCGCATCACGGTGAACCCGCACGAGGTTCTTCCGTAGTCCCTCGGGATTGCAGCAATCTAGGAGCTGGTAAGCGAGGTCGGAACCGGCGACTCGCGTAGCGTCTTTATATTCACGCCAGCGTTGCACGAAATACAGCCAATCTTCCAGGGAGATCCCCTCATCGACAGTCGGACGGCTAATTTTCTCCACCTTGGCCGTGGCGCCGGCAGCGCGGCTGGGCGAGGGCGTGTCGACATGCTGGCTCTGCGCGTGGATGGTGAGGGGTGTGGCTGCGAGCGCGGCGTTGGTGACATTCGGGCGTTATTCGCATCTGTCGACGGGGCACTTTACAGCTGCCGTATGCACCACCAGGTGCGACCACCGTATTTGCGTAAGCGGGCGTGAGCGATAATAGGCCGGACCGTCGACGAGTGCTTAATACAATGCTGCAGATTGTCCGTTTATTCATAAATAACACCCTTGTGTATTTGCATCGATGTTTAATATAGTGCAACAACTTACACGCATCTTCAGCAATGAATAAACGAGTATAAAGCAAAGTACCGTATGGGTAGATAATAAACTGTAGCGTTGTCAAATGCTCGAGAAATGATACCGGTGCAGTTCTCCTACAGTCCGCTAGGGGCACACTCCACTAATTGTCATATGAAATGTTAACTGGGCCTAATGTTCATAGTCTTCTGTAAGTGGCTCCGGAATAGGCTAGCGGAAACGATCGACATCCTTTAGAGCCCACCACAACATGTTCTGTCTCGCAACTGCCTGCACAATAGAGTACTCGTCGCACTAGGCCTGCGTAGTGTCAACTGCAATTCGTATACTGCTGTGTCTTCCTTCAGAGGCCATCGGAACCTGTTCTGTCCCACAATGTACACGCACTGCACCTCCACAGTTTCTTTCGTCACATCCTTGACTCATCGCATTATGCCCGGGTAGATTTTACCATCGTACACAATGGTGCACCATTGACCAGTTCTGCAGCCTTCGATGTCCTTGATGAGCTGCAATCAACTAGGTTTGGATGGCTCAGAACTGTTGTGTGCTCTCGATTGAGTTGCAGTGGTCGTAGGAGTACTGGGCTCTTGCATGGGTGTAGGCATAGTAGGGGTAGCTATCTCCGGTCCGACTTTGCTTTGTTTAGCTAGTTTCTTTCTTCAGTGGTCATAACCCTGGTACAGCTTCCATGGCAACAGCTGTCAGTGCTGGAGCTGCAACAACTGGTGTCAGAGGTGGCATAGGGTACATTGTGCTTTTGTGCACTCACCATGACAACTGTTGTCAATGCTGGAGCTGTAACAACTATGGTCACAGGTGACATAGGGTTGTACTCTTGTGCAGCTTCCGTGATTACATTAGTTACCGTAGCAGCAGCGAAGTCGGAGTCTTGGAATACGTATATGGTCAATGACCACAGACCTGCCTTCCTGAAGCTACTAACAACATTCTGGACGGATGCCGCTTTTCTCTATGCCACATTAAGAATTTCGGTGACTTGCCATGTTGTCACTGGTCTGCCTACATGTTCTCTCATCCACATCCTCAATGCATCCTTTCCAAACGGTCCGAAAAAGGCCTCACCCAAAAGCTGGAATCGGTGAGTCGTGTGTGGCGGAAGTGAGACCACGACCACTCCAGCATCCCGAGCCACATCAGTTGCAGCCAAATTCTTTGTGTGGGTCACGTGGCTATCGAGTATGAGCACAACAGTCTCCTCCTTCGTTGGTTTAACAAAATCTACGAAATGTCACAGCCAAGTAACAAACCCCTCATTGGACATCCAGCCTTTGCCCCCGGAGGTCCAATATTTGTCAGTTCTACTTTTATCCTCTTCCGTTTATATATGACCACTGGCAATAAATTTATGTAAACCCTAAAAAAGTCTTTGTTAGTCCGAAACAATGTAAATTTGCCTGTGACCAAATGTGTTCTGTTACAAGTTTTTGACAAAGTGCCACATCAAAGATTACTACTTAAATTAAAAGCCCATGGTATCGGGGATAGCATAACTGACTGGATAGAACAATGGCTGACTGACAGAAGACAACGAGTTGTAGTAGATGGAGAAGTTTCAAATTAGAAATCGGTTTTGAGTGGGGTACCTCAAGGATCAGTATTAGGACCTATATTATTCTTAATTGATATCAATGACTTGGACGACAGTATAACAAGTAACGTACTGAAATTTGCGGATGACACAAAACTGTTTAGAAAGGTTAATACTGATGGTGATAAACAACATTTACAAAACGATCTAGACAGATTAGTGAAATGGTCTGAGAAATGGCAGATGTTGTTAAATTTTGGGAAATGTAAATGCCTACATACAGGACATAGGAACTTGAATGTAAACTATAAAATGGGAGATACTGTTTTGGGTACTACTGTAAAAGAAAAGGACTTAAGAGTTACAATAAGCGCTGATATGAAAGTTTCAGAGCAGTGTGGTATTGCAGCTTCAAAGGGTAATCAAATTCTTGGATTGATTAGAAGAAACATAACATACAAGGGAAAAAAGTTAATTATACCTCTTTATAAAGCAATAGTTAGACCTCATTTAGAATACTGTATACAAGCATGGAGACCATATCGTAAGAAGGATATAGATACGCTTGAACGCTTACAAAGGATAACAACTAAAATGATTCCAGAACTGAGAGACCTTAGTTATGAAGAACGCCTGAAAGAATGTGGTTTAACAACTCTAGAGACAAGGAGGTTAAGAGGAGATCAGATTGAAGTTTTTAAGATATTGAATGGGTATGAAAATATTGATAGAAATATGTTTTTCTCACTCAAGAAGGATAGCAGAACTAGAGGACATGAGGTAAAATTAGTAAAGGATCAATGTAGATTGGACATCAGGAAGCACTCGTTCTCACAGAGGACAATAAATGAATGGAACAAATTGTCTACAGATTGTGTAACTGCTAGCAGCGTGAATATGTTTAAAAACAAGGTTGACACATATCTCAGGAGGGCGGGCTATAAGTAGATGAACATTGTTGGACTCTCGATAAGCCAATGGCTTCCTTGTCCACTTGCCATCTGGGCCTTTGGCTTGGATGGCAAATCTTGTTAAATCTTGTTAAAGTTCCCTTGATTGGACCACTCAGCAACTTCCTTTATTTGCATTATTATAATTGCTCCCTTGTCTAATATTACTTTATGCTAATCAATAAACTGTGTTGGAATAATTACACACATCTAATGATGGCATACCCTTATATATGTTACATATACCCCTGTTGTTGATTTAATTGTAGTTGTGCGAATATACATACACTGAGCCATCACGAGCTAAATGTCCGGTGGCTTACCGCATTATCCCTGCCAAAACATAAATATGTGAAACCAGTAACAATTCAACTTCAAGACATTATTGTTCAATTGTCAATTCCATATTTATATTGCAAACCAACATACAAACACTTTTTGTTTTGTATGACCCTATGTATATGACCCGACAAAAATGCGTATTTAAACAAAAGTAGGCACGCCCTAATCTAAAAACAATGTGTATATCAATTAATGGTGTAAAGTTATGGAATTCCCTTGACAGCTCATTAATTCATTGCAAGAGTGTTCATCTTTTAAAACGAACTATACGATTATGGTAAAAAATTAAAAATTGTATTGCATTATAATTGTTCATGTACTATTCTCTTTAAAAAACACTTACACTTGTATAATTGTATTATTTAGTGTCACTTATAAGTGATTGGGCAAGCAACATAAGCATTACGCTTCTTCTTGCCCTTTTTAAAATTTTCAAGTCGTACTATTGATGTTTAAAATTCAATTGTGTTTGTATGTTAACTGTTAATGTTGTTGAAATAAACTTTATTATTATTATTATTATATCGAAATAAGAGTATGTAAACAGAGCAATCAGACATACTCAACGCCAAAAATGATATCTTTTAGAACACGTTATCTAATGTTTGCATGTTAGGATTCTTAACGGCAAACAAATGTTGTATATGCAACATTATATTTTGGTGTCTATTTGTAGCCTAATTATTGTCGATACAAACCTACAAGATGTAATTAAAAAGCAACAAAAATACCAATTACATTTTCACCAATTCCAATTAATTTTCATCGGCAAAGTGGAGACTACAAATGTACGTGTTGTTGGAGATACTGTCCCCAGTGAAGCTTTCTCTTGAACATGCCTGTATCCAGTTCTTACATTTGTCAGGTGTTCGTGCAAACTTTATGAAGGGGATGAAATGCATATCTCACATGTGCGCACGGTGTGCGTGTCTTGAATCACTGGTACACGTCCCGTAGGAACTGTGCAATTGTAAACCATGTTAGTGTTTATCACCCACGAGACAGCATACAGACAATGTGCATTTACCACATAATGTCATATACTATATTTAGTGCAATAGGCTAATGCTGACAAGTTGGTATTTTCAGTATAAACTCACTGGTCTTTACTTCTTTGACTTATTTCTCGAACTTTTTAAAATAATGGTATGGTGTTTGCTTCTTTCCATTCAAAAGGAACCACTCCCTCTTTCAAGAACAAGTTGAAGACTCTTGCAAGTGGTATACTAACTTTTTCTACTATTACTAAGAAACAGAACGAGTTTTTGATCGATTGCAGTCTTGATTTGCTGTCT
The DNA here is from genome assembly GCA_963662155.1 of Lamellibrachia columna. NCBI lineage: Eukaryota > Metazoa > Annelida > Polychaeta > Sabellida > Siboglinidae > Lamellibrachia > Lamellibrachia columna. The sequence goes on along the minus strand of OY759270.1, from coordinate 4,918,075 downwards.
CTGGTAACAATAGCCATACATGGGCGGATCCAGGAGTGTCCATCAGGTGCCAGGGCTCACCACCCACACAGTTCGGACGGACTTATTCATCAATTCAGAAGTAGTTGTCGAGACTCCCCAAGATGGCGCCATCTTGCATTCGTTCCTCAGATGAGGACATTTCTAACATACTTTGGTATAAACTAGGGGCAATGCAACCATTGGGCCATATGTTTTGTTTTATGACGTTTTCTCCTCGTCAGCAGCTGTTGTCGGGCTTGCAAACTATTGAAAAAGACAACCGCCTTAAGTTACAGCCCTCTGTAAATACGGTTATTCTATGTGAAAAGAAGAATATCGCGACGAGAAACCACCGCCAAGACTCCACCCATCTCGACAATGACGAGAATCACGGCGAAGTGGTGATGGAGACGGATGTGGTGATATATAGAAATAACGCCCTATTAGCTTCAAAGATAGCACAGAACGAAACTATTGAAATAACTGGGAGCAGAAGATCACGTCCGAAATGCGAAAAGTGTTTTGTTTCATCAACGCTGTTGAGGCATGTGGTTCATTAAAAAAATGGTTAATTTTTGCATCAAAGATGAAAATGAGAGGATCAGTGAGGAATTCTTGGAGTTTCTGTTGTGTTTCTCTGGAGTTACAGACGCAGCCTTCGCCGAAAAGGTCGAGCAGCTCGGTTTGATCTTCTGAAAGATGCACGCGATGGTGAAAGCATACGATAGGAAAGACAAGGCTCTTCGAAAACGTATGTTTTTGGAGCCGATTTGGAACCTTAGAAAAATGCGATCAATAGATCAGTACACATGCCTTTCATGTTCGTATGCATTATTAGAAGTATATCACTAAAGGTACTTGACAATAGCCATGCATAAAAATAAATGTATGACGTTTTGTGATGGGCACCGTAACATCGCCTGACTTCGTGCGCGCATAGTTACTAATTTGGAGCATATTTCTTCTGCTTCTTGACGACAATGTGCACATAGTATGTCACGGAATACACATGTGAATCGGTTAGTGCGTGTCAGTTTTAAATCTTAAGTTAATTCCAACAGAGATGTTATATTTTAAGGCCCTCGCCCACCGCTCTTGGTGGGGCCTAACGACGATGTCTATAACGATGGTGTTGTGGATATGGCCGGA